>JANHGL010023211.1:9666-22028 GCA_024611195.1 Ceyx melanurus | reverse complement strand
CAGGAACAGATCCAGGGGGGGCTGGAAAGTCTCCAGAGCAGGAGACTCCACAGCCTCTCTGGGCAGCCTGGGCCAGGTTGAGCCTCAGCAGGGCAGAGCAGAGGGGCAGGAGAACCTCTCCACCTACTGATCACCCCCCTTCTGATCCCCCCAGATGTCACTGGCCTTTCTGGCCACCAGGACCCATTGCTGGCCCATGGGCACCCTGCTGCCAGCAGCACCCCCAGGGCCCTTCCCCTGCACTGCTCTCCCACAGCTCAGTCCCAGCCTGTGCTGCTCCCTGGGGTTGTTCTTTCACAGATGCCAGACTCTCCACTTGCCCTCATTATTGCTGTGACCACGAGGGGTGTTTTATTTACCCCATCACCACCAGTCAGCTCTGAAATGCATTCATTTGGGCTGCACCATTACATTCCTCAGACTGATGGGACATGGGGCTTGAGGGGGAGGCAGGGGAAACAATAAACAGTGGACTGGAAAAATTCCATCCACAGGGGCCTAACCTGACAGCCATAAATTTGCATGAGGCAGAGTGATGTTTATCCAGAGTTCCTCCCTGCCTTTAGAGATGTGGTTTTGGCCACGAGACAACTCAAACCAAGATCTCCACGAGGAGCATTCCAAGCTGCCTAGGACTTCTGTTGACAGCAGTAATAAACCATTAAACCTGTGTTTTCCCAGTGTCTGATGTTTCCAAAGAGGGTACAACTCCAGGCACTCTTACATGGTGGTGTTCCTCCTTTTGTTCTGATTCACATCAACAAAAGAATCCAGGTGGATGTTGCCAGTTGCATCTTGTCTAAAATCATTCCAGAGTTGAATGTGAAGGTAAAAGAAAGTTACCTCATCCTGGAAACAGGTTTTAGTCACCAGCGATTCTGCAGCCTCAGTGCTGACAGAATGCTTTGTACAAGGAAAATGCCTTTTTTTTTCTGCTGGGCAAGTTGTATTGATTGTAGCATCTGCTTCAGGTAGCACTGAAATGCAGCTGTTTCTGGGGTAGATTTGGAGATCTTTAGTGCAAATAATTCAGCACTGATCAAAAAGGGAGGATCAGTGCTTAATAAAGTTCTTAATAAGTTCTTAATCAAGAACTTTGCCTTGATTTCTATAAAGGACTGACAGGGAACTTCAGGGATCTGGATTTTGTTCTTGGTTCTGTTTCACATTTGTTGCCTGAGCTAAAAAAATCGTTTCTTCCTTCCTTTTTTTTTTCTCAAAGCAGGAACAATAATGGCTTTTCAGCTACATTTCTGCATCTGGGGTGTCTTACTGCACTTCACATTAAGGACTCTGTCTCCTTTTTGCTACACAGATGGCCCTGTAATTGTTATTTACTAAGAATTTAAATTCTTTGAGCTCTGCGTCCAGTGTGTGCTGGGTAAGATGTTCTGGTGCTGTCAGAAATGAAAACATGATATCAAACTATCTGGGAAATTCAAGGTAGGGAGTCATTACCCCTTGTGGAATGTGGCCAAGAGCAAAGCAAAGAAATCTCTGCCTAATTGCAGCCGAGATAGGCAAATATCATAAAGCTCTTCAGAAATCCTTCACGTGGGGAGGAAAACAAAACCCTGGTCTCTTTAAATGTACAGGAGCAGTGGGGATCCTGTTTGTGCAGTCCCCATCTGAGAAGGTGTAGGATTTCCAGGGCTGTGCCAATGCTGGGTGGCTCCAAAGCAGAGTGGACACTCACATGGTTATTTTTGGAGGCAGGAGGACTTGGTGACGTTGGTGTTGCAGCTGGAACAAAGAGAGGCTTCTCCTTTGTTTGTGGAGATGAAACTCGAGTGGATGCTGCAGGAGGGGAGGAAAAAAAAAAAAAGAGGAATGCTGGGTGGCACGACCCACATCACAGGGTTGTTTTTGCTAACAACCTTCATTCCTGATTTAATTCAAGAGTTAATGAAGTTCCGTGCGTGGACTGGATGGAACAATTCATTGTGGGCTCATGGTGGGTTTTTTTTTTTTAGTGGAAGAAAACAAAAATCAATTCTTCATCATCATTCCCTGGGTTTTGCTTTACCTCCCAGAGCACTGATCTAATCAGTGACAGATACTAGCTGCCCTTTGTGGTATTAATGGGGCATGGGAGAAGAGATTCCCATGCTTTGGGGAAAAATGCCCTAAAACAGGAATGGGAATTTGTTTGGGGTCAGTTTTCAGAAGAGGGAATTTCAAGTTGGAAGTGGGGAGGAGAGGAGGGAGGAGAGATTGACTGGAAGATGTTGGAGAGTCTGGAAAACAAAGAGAATTTCCCAACTTGTTAGGACTATCTGGAGGAAAAATGCAAAGATGCCCTGATTTTTAGTGGGTTGTTTGGAAAAACACTAGGAAAGGAGGGAAACTTCCTGAAGCTCTAACTAGGCTTTACACCTGTATAGTAAAAATACAAAATACACATTGGCAAACTGAGAATTTATGTGAGGTTTCCAGATAATGTGAATTAATTTTTTTTAAGTTGTAGGATTTTTTGGTTTGTTTTGTTGGGTTTTATGTTGTTGTTTTGTGGGTTTTTGTTTTTTTTTTATTTTGGGTTTTTGTTGTTGTTACTGTTTTTTTTTGTTCTTTGGGGCAGTGTTTGACAAAATTCTCCAAATTCTCAAATGAAAACTCAAAGTGGAAAAAAAACAACAACCCCACACTCTTTCTACTTTGGGTCCTCCCCTCAAAATAAATCCTAGAGAGCCTTGGTCAGGTCTCTCCCTCACCATTCCTGTGTTGGCAAAGGTATGTGGCATTTCAGTTCATACTCTCATCCAGGAATACTTCCAAGTTCTTCAGAGCAACTCAAGGTATTTGTCCTTCATGTACCTAAGGTTAACATTTGGTGTGTGGACAGAGTATTTGCTGGATCAGGGTGGCAAGGAGGCTTGAGAGGGGATCTCCACAAGTTCTGGATCATTTCTGAGTCATGGTTATCAAATGATGAACCCTTGGAGACCAGGGGTTGTCTTCTCTAAAAACCTTCACCATTTTCTCCTTATTTTTGTAGGATGAAGTCAGCCAGGAGAGGGAAGCAAAAGCATAACCAGAGCAGGCAGATGGGAAACAGCAGCAAGGAGATAATCAGCAGCTTCCTTTGGGATGGTTGTTATCAGTATCCTGAAAACAAGATGTGAAAGGCTAAGCAGGAATTCAGAACCACAGGCACATACAAAGCTGATTAAGCAGAGGCCTGGGTGGCTGAGGAAAATCAGCTTGTAGAGCCTTTGCTGCTCTGTGTGGGTTGCAGTGGGCCATGAGCTCTGTCTACAGGTAAAAATGAGGTTGGAAATGTGCTTCTGTTGGGAATAACCCCCCTAGTTCTCCTCTTTTCTCCTCTGCAGCACTGGGGATGTGTGAAGGTCAGGACAACCACCTCAGGTCTTACGAAGAAATCTGAATTTAGAGTGTGTTTGGTGATACTTCATTTGCATTGGAGCTTCTGCTCACCTGATTAGTGGCAAAATGAAAATATCCCATGGCAAAAAGCACAAGAGTTTGATGGAGTGTGCCTGGTGCAAGCAGCTCTGCTGGTAACACAATCAAAATAATTATTTCTACTTTTATTATATTTATTTATGGCAGGCTATTTTGTGAGTGGCCTCTAGAACCCCAGAACCTCTCCCTCATTTACTCACTAATCCAAAAAGGACCGTATTTCAAGTTTTAAAAATAGAAATGACTCCTGTTCACTGCTCACCAGTGAAACTGGGCAGTGAGGATGAAATTCAGAGCAATGTAATGTCTATTAGATGGACCTTAGGGGCACGTAGAGCTGCTTGCAATGTGGAAACTCAAAGTGAGTATTTAACTGGTTTAAAATATTGCAAATACTGGTCTTGATTCCAGTGAGGTTTGAACCTTTCAGTGTTGTAAAGATTGACTTCAGAAATTCTTCTCTTTCTGGTAGGTTTTTGTGTTAATGTGTCAAATGGAAAATGAAATTGGCTGGAATATGTGAGCTGAAGAATAGAAAAAGAATTTTTATCATTTCTTCTCCTTGCCTTTCAAGAAGCCTTCAATAAAATTACTGGTTTAACTTCTAAATCAGAGTATGATTTATGAATCACTGCTGCTTTATTGTTACCCCTTCAATTCTGGGTGGGAAATGCTCTCTATATTTAACTGTGCTATCTCACATTTACCAATTGAGAAGAGACATTTTGCTTCCCCATTGTCCCAGGAGATCCTCTGACCCATAAAAAAAGATAACATTGCATTACACTCGTGTTAGACATGCAGTGAAATAAGTCTGCTGCTTGTTTGTCTCCCAAGCAGGAGAAAGTGATGGTTGAAATGATCTATTCCTTCCCTTCCTCATCACCTCTAGCTCTTCTTTATTCAGGGGCATCAGAAAAGCCAAAGAATGCAAATCTGTGGGTGAAGACTCCCAAAAAAGGGCTTGATTGTAACTGAAATCCAGTGTACCACACAGAATTCCTTGGCTCTGACAATACCTATTTATTGTTGGGGCAATATGATGAGGGTTTTGGTGTGCTGCTGTGAAATTGCAATCATTTTGGTCCAGGCAAGGCTGATTTCCATGTGAAAAAGCTCTGTTCAATGAAAAGATGGCTGTGTTGATCTCTCTTTTTTTTTTTTTCCCCAGCATCAGCAAGTGATTCCCAAGCCTTCAGAAGATCCTGGTTGTTCCCTGGAGCATGGAGTGGGATGTGCTAGCTCTGCAATCCAAGGAAGCTTGTTGTGTTTGTATGTACAGACAATAAAATAGAGATAAATAAACAAGCTGTGGTTAACATGAACCCTAATTTGGTTTCTAGTAGCTTCTCACACAGGGATAACTCTGCTTATGAAACAGCCCATAGAATAAAATACAGGTAGGTGATGAAGGGGTGCAAGAGCTCCTCAATTCTTTCCAACCTGTGGGCCATTTCATACAGCACTTTTCATATAACATCCTGTGAATTAATTGATTTCTGCCAAAGGCAGAGACACCCCAAAGATGACACTTTGGGCAAAATGACACTCTTTCAATCATTACACCCTGTAAACAATTATTACACCTTTTTCAGTTATTACACCCTGTATTATTACACCCTGTATTATTACACCCTTTTCAATTGCCTATTAATAACTCTTAATAAATCCCTGGAAGCACGGGCTGCCTTTATTAGCAAACAGGCTTATTAGAAGCTATACATTAGCAATATACACATCCAGTTCATCATTAAGCCTTGTTTGGATACAGTTTCAGAGTTTCCACTGCTTTTTGTGTTGGTTTTTTTTTGTGTGCGTGTGTGGTTTTTGGTTGGTTGATTGGTTTATTTTGTTTAATTCATCCTCTAAATTTGTACTGCTGCCTGTTCTGGGTGACAGCACTGTAGAAAAGGAATGAATTCCTAGAAAGTTCTTCCCATGAAGGAGGTAGGTTCCTATGGATGCTGAGGTAACCAGCACAGTGCTCATCTGTCTTGCTCCCTGGAACTCTGCAGTAATGCTGCCACCTATGGAAGGTTTCATTCCATGACCTTTGCAACGTGGTCCAGACGTCTGCAGCTGTGAAAACAGGATTTGAACACGCACCTCTGATCCGCTGATAAAAGTCCATATTTTGATTTATTTTTTTTTTTACCGGGTCTTTGTTAATCTAGACATGAGCTGGCTCAAATTCTCTTCCTTCCCAAATAAATTAGTTTTGAAATTGAAATTGCTTCCGGAAACGGGTCCTTAAGACAATATTTTTGCTTGACAGTGGTTCCTCAAGGCCCCAGTGCAAAATATCCCTTGCCCCATTACACTAAGTGCTGTAAAAACATCAGCAAGAGCTGGGCAGAGCTTCCAGCCCCCATCTTTCCTGACGCAGATGAAGGAGGTGTCAGGAAAAAATCCTCCTTCAGGGATGTATCTTAGTTACTGCACGTAGAGAGCAGGTTTGTTTTGTACGTGTGTGATGGGGCACTTCAGGTTGTTACCATCAACTCAGCAAAGAAAAACCTTTCAGAGGCTCAATTTGGAGTTATTAGAAAGCAGGCATCCTGCATCACAGCTGGGTGCACAGGGGATCTCTCCACCTTAGTCTTGTAGTGTGAATTACCTGTTGGTTAACCGTACGCACACACCGGGCTTCCAAGAAATTAACTGGATGTTTGGGTAACTCGTTAATAAATGTAAATATCCCTTGTGCATGTGTCAGGATGTCTCCTGGTGGTCAGCGTGGGGTCTGACTTTATCCTTCTTCATCTTTCTCACCCCTGATTCACCTTTCAGAGTTGCTGCTTGTGAGGCACCTCTCCAGAGGTCAGCCTGTGCTGGCCTTTCTCCCTGTTAGCTATGTGCAAACTACTTTATTTTCTCCAAGAAGCTGTAAATTAGGTCAGATCATTTCCTTATCTGGTTTCAACACCCAGGCAACAGCATACTCTAAATCCTGCCATTTTCCTGCCCTGGCACCCACACCCTCAGCAGACACCAGGCTGAGAATGAGACTTTCCCTGCTGAGGGGGGAATGGGGACCCAGCCCCACAGGCAGGGCAGTGCCTGCAACACCTTTCCTCAGAAAAAAAAACATAATTTTGAGGGCAAAAGTGTGTAATATATTTATATTATGGAGCTAGCCCCACAGGCTTGGTGTAGGGCTGTGCTTGAAAGAACCTTCTCCTCAGAAAAAACCATAATTTTGAGGGGAAAAGTGTGTAATATATTCACGGTATGGAGTCAGCCCCACAGGCTCATAGGGCTGTGCCTGCAAGTACCTTTTCCTCACAAAAAACCCATAATTTTGAGGGGAAAAGTGAGCAATATATTTATATTATGGAGCCAGCCCCACAGGCTTGATGCAGGGCTGTGCTTGCAAACACCTTTTCCTCAAAAGAAAGAGAATTTTGAGGAGAAAAGTGACTAAAATGTGTTATTTTGTGCTGTGCAGTGATCAGGGGCAGGTGGGAAGGGAGAAGTTACCCCAGGTGTCAATGAGTGGCTGCAGGTGCCTCTGCTTAGAAGCTGATGGGAGGTCTCAGGGGCTGTGGAACCTTCCAGAAGCTCCCGAGCTTGCAGCTGAGCTGCTCCTTGCATGGGCTGCTCACCTCCATTTCCAAAGAAATCCAACTGGTTGAGGAGGTTTTCCAGGTAGGAAATGGTTTTGTTTGCTGCAGCAGGGTGGTGGGATGAGGCTGGGCTTTGGTAGTGCTGGAAATTTTATTTTTTTTGGTATTTTTTTCCCCCTCTGTCTGTTGCAAGGTTTGCAGCAGACGCTGCTGAAGTGGTGGGGTTTTCTCTGGGGCTTTTGTGTGGTTTGCAAAGGACTGTGCCAGGGGGTAGGTTACTCCTTTTTTTTTTTTGGTAATAATACCTTTTTTGCTCTTTTTGTGGTGTGCTGCATAGTAGGGTTGTGTTTCTGGTATAATGGTGAAATAACTGGCAGTGAAATCTTCTCCAGAATTTTAGTGTGGGGATCACAAGGAAAGGCACCAAGGCCTGAAGAAAAAAAAGAGTTGTTCATAAATATTATATATAATATATTGTTCTGGTTCTCTGGTTTAGCTTGATCATTTTCTTCCTAAATAAAACAAATATGCTTTTATTGCATTTCAAAGTCTCTATATTTAGGGCTGTAGCCACTGTACTTTGCACCATAAATCCAAGTCACTGTCTGTTCATCCTGAGGGTTGAGAGCTTTGTTCAGCTGAAGCTTTTTGTGTCTAAGGCATCTGAGGCCAGTGCTCCTGTGTTCTTATTTCTGTGTTATTTGGCCACCTCTTTGGTGAATTCCACTGCTGGAAATTAGGGCTTGTTTGAATTATTATCCCTGCCAAGTCCTCAAATCTGTAATCCAAAATATGTTGGTTGTTTATTTTCCAGTGAGAGTTTTGAATACACCCAGAAATATTAAGAACTTGTGCATCCAGCAAAAGACAGATGCAGTTATGTGTCATGTTCAACAAAATATTTCCTTCTGACTGCTTGTTCTGTCAGATATTTACAAGGTTTGCAAATGAAATTCAAGCCTTGCACCATAAGGCTAATTTTTTTTCCCCCATAAATGTTGTTTTATGCTAATAACTGCACAAATGCATGTCGCTGATGAGGATCCTATCGTGTTAAGGGTGTTATGAATGTTGTGGAGAGACTACAGTGGTCGTAATTTAGATTAAGAGACTTAAATATAGAGTGTGAATGCAGCAAATGCTAGGGGGATTTGGGGGAAAGGCTTTATGGGGTAGAACTTTCAAAGCAACTCAAGGGAATAAGGTGCTCAGATGCTGACAGAAATTGGACCCTAGAGCTTACCCGAGTGAGAGAAGTGACAGCAATGACTCCATAACTGTTCTTAATCACTCCCAAAGCAGATGTTTCCAGTCAAAACCCCCTGTTTTGTCTTGATCTGCTTTAGAGAAAATGAGAACAGTTATAAAATGGCTGATTCTGTAATAAAAAGTTCCAGTCATCCTTCCCCATAGAGTCTTGCCTCTGTTCTTCCACTGGCAGAGTGCTGAAGCTGCTCCACATAGACCTGAAAGAAGCAGCAAGGTAGAAGAAGAGGAAAAGCATTTAGCTGTTGTTATTTTTGGAATGAGTTTGACCACGATGGAAAACTCTCGAGGTCCATGACTATTTGGGAAGTGTAAACTAAGCTGAGTAGTGGAACTGCAAAATTAACTGGTGAAACAAGCAGAAAACCAGCAAAGTAGCATGTGTGGTAGCTCAGGTGGAGGATATTGTCCTGCCTCTGAGGAGGATGCTGCAGGCTGGCCGTGCCTGCTCCCTGGAAGGTGTGTTTTTGGCTCTGTGTTACTCTGAACCAGTTCCATGTTGGTGACCCAGGAAGATTTGCTGGAAGTCCTTGTGTGCCTGGAAAGCAGCCTAGGTTGGCATCATACAGATTGGTTTGATTATCCCAGTAGCAGCCAAAGTACTTCTATTTCTTTTCAGAGATGCTGTTTTCTGGTTAAATCTGAATTTTGCACTAAAAGGTCTGTCACCTGAGGATCTTTAAACCCCCTGTAAATGTATGATATTGCTGGTTTAAAAAGGAGCTGGACCTGCTGCAGGTTGTGCTGCTGTGTTGAGAACATCCCAACAATGACCAAAGAATCACACAGGGTTAAATTTCATCGGTGCATCCAAGCAGAGCTCTCAAGGCTGTTCATGAGGGAAGTGTAAGCAGAGTTGTCTAAGAGAACAGCGAGGCAAAATTCGGTTTATTCACTGTTGAGATGAAGATTCTGGTGGTGATGATGTGACTGTACAGACCACAAGGTGGTGGCATTGCCCAGGTAAACGCTACATGCAACCCTGGGTTTCATGATTTGGGTTATTTCTTGGTCTGTTTTAGCTGCAGGTTTGTCTTTTATTTTGTGGTAGCTTTGTTTTTTTGGGAAAGGAAACCACCTATTTAGTGTTTTAATCTGCTGCATAATGAATCAGAAATGTGAAATACACATCTTGACTTGGATTTTCTCTTTTCAGAACACTTTTCCTCCAACCCTAGTTAATTAAGCAAGGTGAAAAACATTCACCTGTGCTACAGAAGGAGCAGATGCTCCTTCCACTTCCTTGGAAGTGCTGCTGCTGGGATCCATTCAGGTTGTGGGCTCAGCTACTCTGCCTTCTCCTTCTGTTTCTTTATCCATCCTCCTTTTCCAAAGTCTTCCCATGGCCTTTCTCCAGTGCTGTAGGAGCTGCTCTCTCCTCAGCCTGGTCACCACCTCCTTTACCCCACAGTGGTGTAGGCTTAGTCCAGCTCTCCCCTCCCTGCACACACCCTTCCTCCTGGATCCTGTCAGTGGCCAAGGAGAAAGATGCCTGCCAAGCTCCTCAGAGGTTGGAAAATCTTTGTCAGAAGATGAACATCAGAGAAGGGTGGGGGCCTGGGGGGGAAAATGCAGGTCAGAATTCATCCACTTTGAAGAGCTTTAAACTGTATTTCAGGGATTAAACAGTAGAACTGTGATTTCAAATCTTTTCTAGTTGACATCTGAATGGTTAGTAAAGACTTCCAACTGCTGCCTTTACGTTGAACCTCCAGGCAGATGCCTTTTTATTTCCTCTGAGCTGTATTTTCTTGACTTGCACACAACTTCTGAGCTCTTGGATACTTGAACTTTCAGGACCTGACTGCACAGCACAAGAGAAATTCAGTCTTATGCTTGGAATGCTGCTGTGACAAGTCCAAGGCTGGTGTGTGTTGTGAAGTCAGATATCCAAGTGCAGCTTCAGTGTTACTGGAACTGATGGCAAAACTTCCCCAGCTCCCTAAATCTCTCTCTGCTGTACTTCCAAACAGCAAATGGCCAAGATACCCGGGGACAGGAAATCAGTGCAGGTGTTAAAACATCTCAGATGAGCAAACATTTAGTGCCTATCTTGGAAAAGAATAAAGCCAGGTGGAAAACAGCAGTTCTGGTAACTATTAAGACTTGCAAACTCTGTTCCCCACTTTACCAAGGGTGGAAGTGGAAAGTTTCCAACTCTTCAGTGCTCTTAACATCTTATCAATAGCTGAAGTTTTCCCACTAATGGCAAGCTAAATACCCATAATTCTGCCTGTTATAAATGTACATCTGCACAAGTGAGAGTGCACAGACACAGTGATTCAAGTTTTTATCTATAACTAAATGCAAGTGAATGTTACTTGGCTCATTTAATCAATACTTGGTGGAAAGGCAAAGGTTGCCTCGTTCCCAGCCCGCAGCATGTTCCTTAAAACAGATGTTTGCATCTTGGCTCTTGATGGCTCCTTTCTTAAATGTTACTTGTTTTGCAGGGTATGTGGCAAATGTGCCAATAATTGAGCCTGGGGGAAATATTTTCACATATTCATGGACAGTGTTGTCCCAGAATCCAGGGGTTTCTGAGATCCAAGCTTGGTTCTGCTGCAACTTTGATTTCCACGTGCTCCTGCTTCCCTTCTCACTGATGGGAGTGACACAACAGCTTTACCTCATGCAGGTGCTGACACACCTTGCTGCTGGTATTAAAAAGGGTTAAAAAAAAACCCAAACCAAAAAGCACTTGAAACAACCCACTTTTTAGGGCTTCTTGGTATTTTTTGATTGCAGGCATCTGACGTGCCTGGCTCAGAGAAAAACTTGTGGGGGTGTTGGATGAGAGTGTGTTATGTTTGGATGTGGCTTGAAATGGGTTTTTGTCAACTTGTGTATGAAAAATGAAGAAACAACCCGTTGGGCTATTGCTGAGTTGTACTTTTATGGAAGCTGGCTTGCAGTGGTCACCAAAACCAGGGGAAAAAGGAAATTAAACATGAAAACTTAAGGGAAAACATGGAATTAACTGGGTCGGTTCTTCAAAAAAGCATTTAACAAATTGGACTAATGACTGGAGAAAATGTGATTCTTGCTTTTCTGATTTGGAGACATGAAATGAGAAGTGTTTATTCTGATGACTTATTAGTTTATACAAAGTCTTGGGTTTAATTGGTGGTGTCGTATGCTGATTACCCTGACTGATAAAAAAAAGGAGTAGCAGTGAAAACAGGGCAATGCCTTTTATTGCTTTGAAATGTAGGTCCTTGCTACGTGGCCAAATCTAGTTAAACTGCACGTTATGCAAGATTAATAATGCCCAGAAAAATTCTTGTTTCTTTCTTATTTTATCTTGTAGTCTTGTTTCTTGCCACAGTCTCTTTGGAACTCCTTTACAAATTGCTATGAGCAGCTTAGCACAGGGGAGCCCTGGACTCTTGGTTTAGGCCTTCACATGCTGTTTGAACAAAAGATGATAATAAAAATAGAGATTTTTCATTGTCTGGCTTCCCAGCCTATGTTCTTGTTCCGAGTTTTTGGCAGCTGAATATGAGAATAAGGGCTAAGGAAATTTGTATTAGAAATACATCTTTAAAACAGTGGCAGGTGTGCATGAAACACAAATTTCTTCCTTCCTGCTTCTTGTATGATTTTTGAATTATTTTTTTTTTAAATCGAAATATAATAGGTTTTCTATCTGTTTTCTCACTGGAAACCAGTAAGGCCATGTAATTACTTAATGGTCACTGGTCCTAGCCTTAAATAGGAAGTGCTGGCTGGCTGCAGCAGCTGGAGGGGAGCCAAAGCAAAGTTTCAAGCTGTTTGATACCTGCAAAGGCCTTTTATTGCCTGTAGGCTCTGTCACCATTAACATTATTCATCTTCTACACGGGGGGAAGAACTCAGATGCCATAAAGCATCCTGCAGAATGATTTTCCCCTCCAGAGGCAGTTCCTGCTGTGCTGCACTCAGGGGGGGTTCCAGGGACCCTGCCCAGCAGTCACCTGGAGGTCAGCATCCCAGATCCTGGGTGTAAGGTGCTGCACACAGGGGGGTTGTGGAGTCTCCTGCTCTGAAGACATTCCAGCCCCCCCTGGATCTGTCCCTGGGTGACTTGGTCTAGGTGCCCCTGCTCTGGAAGGGGGGTTGGACTGG
>JANHGL010023207.1:27200-58524 GCA_024611195.1 Ceyx melanurus | reverse complement strand
ACACTGCAGGGGGTTGTTATGACCCAAATGCAGGACCCTGCACTTGCTCTTGTTGAACCTCATGCAGTTAGTTTCAGCCATTGCTCCAGCCTGGCCAGATCCCTCTGCAGAGCATCCCGACCCTCAGGCAGATCCACACACCCACACAATTTAGTGTCATCTGCAACTTGCTAAGCATGCACTCCATCCCCTCATCGAGGTCACTGATAAAGATGTTGAAGAGTACTGGTCCCAGCACTGAGCCCTGGGGAACACCACTAGTGACCAACTGGATCCAGCTCCATTCAGCACCACTCGCTGGGCCCGGCCATCCAGCCAGTTCTGGATCCAGTGAAGAGCACATCCACCCAAGCCATAGGCAGCCAGTTTCTGCAGGAGAATGTTATGGGAAACAGCATCAAAGGCTTTGCTAAAATCAAGATAGACAACAAAGAGAAGGAAAGAGAACAGAGAAGGAAAGGCCTGGGAAAGAGAATAAATAGTTTGCAGTCTGAAAAATTCGTAATATTTTGTAAATTAAAGGTGTATATTCATGAAGAAAGTGCAAGAGAAATTCACTGCATTGCCACCTTACAGGGCAGAGGGATGAGGCTGGTTTCTAAGGGGTGAGCTTTGCCCAGTCCACAGCTGCTAAAGGGGAGAAGAGGCAAATGTAATTTTCACCCCTACCTGAGATGCATATAGGTGAACACAGGTGGCTGAACACCCCATTGTAGTTGAATTCTGCATCATGGAATCACAGGATGGTGAGGGTTGGAATGGACCTCCAGAGATCATTGAGTCCAGCCTCCCTGACAGAGAGGGACAGAACTAGAGCAGATCAGGCAGAGATGCTCCAGACAGGTCTGGAAAGTCTCCAGAGAAGGAGACTCCACAACCTCTCTGGGGAGTCTGTTCCAATGGTCTGCAACCCTCATAGTAAAGAAGTTCTTCCTCATGTTGAGGTGGAACTCCCTGTGCTCCAGCTTGAATTCATAGACCCTCGTCCTGCCACAAGACACAGTGAAAAGAGACTGTCCCTGCCCTTATGTATTTATAGACATCAGTTAAATCCCCTCGCAGTCTTCCCCTTTCCAGACTAAAAAGCTCCATTGTTAGCAGCATGAGAGAAAACCAAACCCCAAACCTTGCACTTTCCTGGGGCCCTGGGACTGGAGCAGGAGTGTTGCTACACCACGTGCCAGCTGAACCCAGGGCAGGTTTAGTGGTTGTTTTCTCTTTCTGAACTAGCAGAGAAATGCAGACTTAACAGCAAATGTAAGAAATGACCTAGTTAGAGATGTCCCTGCTTATTGCAAGGGGGTTGGACTGGATGACCTTTGGAGGCCCCTTCCAACCCTTCTATGACTCCATGAAATGCTAGAGGATGGGTACTGAAGATGCAGAGAGCTCCCATTCAAAGAAATCCCTTTTCAGAATATTTTGTAAATCCTAGTCCACTTGGTGCCCCTTGGTTTAGATGTAAGAGGTTGAATACTTCTGCCAGGGGCCTGACGACCTTTCTGGCAGTAGTTTCTGTTCAGAGAGGATGGGATCAAAGAATCACTAATTAGTGGTGTCTCTTTGGAGAAAAGGAGAGAGTGGTTATTACTCTGCTTTTGCTTCCGAGGAGAATGCTTAGGTGTAGCAGTAGCCAATCTTTGCCAACGTTTTCAGTATACAAATTAAAGTTTTAATGACCCCTTAAGCATTCCTAGTTCAAAGCAAAGCACTAGGAAGCAAAAATAAGTTGCAGATCCTTGCAACTTCCCAAGCAAGAAGAATAACAAAATGACAACAACAACAAAGGATTATTGTGAAAATAAAGCATCGATCAGACTGTGTATCGGGTCATTGTTAAGACTCCTCACTTTCTGAAGCTTCAGAGGTGAGGCCAGTGGCTTTCCTGACAAGGACTCAAGTGTTTGATGTTGGAGTCCCTGCTTTTGTACCCCCAAGTTACAAATTGGCACAAGGTGTCCTGAATGCCATGGTGAAATCAAGCAACAGGACAAATCTCCACTATAGTGAAGCATCAGGTAAACCCTTCATTAGAAAGGAACAAACCAAGAGCCACATCATTTTTTGAGTGCATTTCCTCTAACTTGATCATATTTGTTTGAGATAATGCTCTTTACTAAAATTACTCTTTGTATTTTCCTAGGTTTTGCTTGGAGCAGAGCTCTGTTCCGTGGGTGCGGGTGTAAAGTTGTGAGGCTCAGATAAGCCTGCCAAAGGTAAATACACAAAACAGCTTTGAGTATGTAAATTAGGTAAACACATTCTTCCTTATCCCTTCGTGGAGCTAACTGGCAAATGCAAGTATATGAGTCATGCTTTGAAGCTGTAAAACACTAAAGTGCTTACATTTAGGCACACACAGCCCTATTGAAATTTATGGTGCTACTTGCTTAAAGTTTTACAATGTCACTCAAGTGATGTGGAAAAGCTGGGATGCAAAGAAACTGTAGATAGTCTTTGTGCAGTCTGTCCCATGGCACTTATTTCCCTTCTTGTAAGGTATTAAATCCTACCAATATTCATTCACACAGACAATTTTTACATGGCATTTCAAATGCTGCTTGGTGTTCACCACCTACTTAGTGGGTTTTAAGGCTTCTGACTTAGGAGTGGGTCAGTTGTAGTAGCAGCCACAGTGGTAGGTATCTCTGGGGGAGCGATGCCTATATAAGGTATAGGAAAACATAGATATATCTCCATGTATATGTATAATCCACACTGAAAGATTGTGAGTTCGTTCTTACACTTCCTCTGAATGGGATGTGATTTGCACGGTGGTCTTTCTACATTTTTGGCAGTGGCAAGGCAGTACTTTAATGTCAAAGAGCAGGCAGTTTAAAATTGCTTTAAATGTAAATAAGAATCTTTTGAAATTCATTGGTATAGGGATACATAACAGAGAGAGAAGCAAAAATGTGGAGTGAGGGAAGGACTCACTAAAAGTTTGCAGGAGAGGACCTTGAGGGAGAATGTTTCTCTTTGACAGGTAAACTTATTCCACAGTTGAAAATGCAAGTGAAGAAGTGAAGCCATTTTGCTCCACATACAAATACTGTTTTGGCAGCACTTTGTCATTTCCTAGATTTGCTCCGAGTCGAAACTGTTTGAGAATCAGAAATGTTGGAGGCCTCTTGTGTTTAATATGGACTGGTGCCTTTTATCATTTGAGGGGAAAAAAAACCCCCCTGAAATGGCAATGAAGCTATTTTGCTAATGTTTTTATCTATTCTGTGACTGACATCAATAATACATAACAGTTCCATTGACATTGCATCCTGTCCAATGGACCCACTGACCTGATTCAATGTCAGCTGAAGTGCCTCGTACATCATAAACATACATGAATTCTCACAGATCCATTATCCTTCCGCCCAGCCCGGCAGGGCCAGTGATCCAATAATAAGCCAAGAGGAGTTGGAATTCTTTCCCTTCAGTTTATCTTTCCCTTCACACGATGAAGGAGCAACTCCTCACTTGGCCGGGTGTAAGGGGGAGACCCCTACGTACTTGATGCATATATGAATGATAATGATGTCAATAGACGTTCAGATACCAGCCTGATAAGAGCCTGCTATAAAAACCCAGATAAATACCTCATACCTTGTCAGGAGAGCCTGCAAACTGATCTGTCATTCTGCCTTACTGTGCAAGAATATATGAATTGTAATATTGCCATTAACGGCCTAGAGTCTGCAGAAGGTGCAAACTGCACCCGACGACACCACAACTTTTCTTAAAATATGGATATTCAGCAGGTGCCCCTGCTGTGATTTCATTGCCACTAAAAGCCAAGGGAAGGCAAATGAAAAGTATTCCAAGGTTTTTCAGTTGCTCCTCCTTGAATGGTGCACGGTGACAGTCTATATTTGTTTTACTACTGAGCCTGTTTAGCAGTCAAACTGTAGGAAATTGAATATACACTTACTGTATAAAAATTATATGCTTGGTTAGTGATACTTTAGAAGAAATAAGTGCATCAATCATAGAATAGCAGGTTGTCAAGGCTTTATATGTAGGAAAAACACAGAACAAAGAATGTAATGCACGTTGGGCACCTTTTTACAGAAGTTTTGTGCCAACGCTGATTTGCAATAAGCTCTTTCCTCCCTCTCTCCTACCAAATTCTTCTCAAGAAACGTTCAGAGAAATCTGAGCAAACTATCATGCTCTCTGTTCTGACGTGTCTGTAATTACAAGATCATCCTCATGGTGAATTTTCTGTTTGGGTGATTTAGGAAAAAAAAAAAGGTGCATATGCTTCATGCTGTTCTGCCATTCAAACTCAGAAGGGTAGTTTTCCTCACACGTTAATGGGAAGAAGACAACTTCATAATTAATCTGCTGTAGAAAGGGCCCCATCCTTGACAAGGAGCAGTGCCTGCACCCAGAGCTTGCTCTGGAGACGGAGCAGTTCCAGGGGCCAGGCTGTCTGGAGAGTTTCTGCCCCCAAAGGAGGGCTCTGGGCTGTGCACTGCAGCTGTTGCAGACGCCGCTTTTCGTCCGGTGCTTTTCCTGGGCGTGTTGGTCATGCTCAATTTCTCAGCAGAGCCCTCGGAGATGTGCAGACCTGACACAATCTGTACAATGCACAAGCTTTCCTGACAGCATGTGAAAACCTACAGATTAAAACTGCCACGAGGTAGCCTATTGCTATGGCCTGTTGCATCACTCTGCCTGATCCAGACCCAAAAGCGTGACACCAAGCCTGCTTCTGCCCAAACACCAACTCAAATTCTCTGCCATGAAACAGCATCATACTTCAGCTGGCAAAAAGAGGCCTGGATTTCCAGCTCAGCAGCTCTTCTCTCACTCTGTTTCTTCTTCAGGGCATTCATTCACCCTCCCATGAATGTGGCTCCCTTCATTAGATGGATTTATGCTACAGACATGTGGCTCTAGTTAATCTGACAATAGCTCTCACTCCCTTCCAAGAGATCTGTTACAGAGAGGTAACCATACATTGTAATGAAATATAACACAAAGACAGGAAAGACCCTTTCATTTCAGCAAGACAGAGACATCTTTTGAAGTTCACCTTAAATATCCTTGGTACCATTGTAAACATCCTAAATATCAAAGCGATTGCTGTTAATTTCTGTTACTGCCAAGAGGAAGACACACTTCTGCAAACTTCTGTACCTGAAGCCTTACTCAAGTGTTTCATTGGCCTGCCCTTGTAACCTGTTCTTGCTACTAGGGAGAAATGGTGCAGTAAATTCATACTGGTCTCCACATCAATTTTACTTTTGTTGAGTTTCTGGGACCCCGCAGGTACATACACCAGTATAGACCAGCTCACACCACACAACATGTAATGAAGATATAGTAAAAGCAGAAAGCATCAGCTCTGCAAGCAGCTGGGAACTGAATTCTGTATCTGGAAGGATTCCTTCATCTCAAAGCTTAGGGTGCAAGGAAGTGGAATTGAGATGTCTGCTACTACATCATTTATAAGTAGAGTTTTCATGTAGTGTCCAAAAGAAATTGATTCAGTGATTTCACCCATTGGCTCTCCTCTGCCCCTCACCTCTTGGAAAGTATGTGTTTTTGTGCTTTTAGTATCTCATCATAAAAAATCTCTTGGCCCTCATGGATTTCCTTTATGGTCATTGCATAACAAATGATTCAGAACATCTGTGCAAGGTGAGGCAGAAATGGGAGGGATATGCACACGTGTATATATATGTAGATATATTCAATTTATTGTAGTCCTTTTAATACCACCTTGGACTCCAGCTGAGGACTTCTGTGACCCAAAGCAAACATTTCTAGACACTGGGATGGAAAAGGGGAATTACAACTTTATAACTCATCAATCTATGTCCAGTTGATGAGTTCTTTCTGTTGATGATGTCCAGTTGATGAGTTGTAGATGTTATGAATATATACCTTGGCTGTACCTACCATCAGACCTCTTTGGATGGCTGCAATGGAAGGCAGCCCTGGACAAAAGGGAAAATCCCAGTGTCAAGATCCTATACAAGCAGCATAGTGATCCTATACAAGCCACTTGTTGTGGCTCAGCAGGACAGTCAGGCTCCAAAGGTCAGAGTTCAGTGCACTTCCATGCTAGAGGACCCTGCTCTGTGCAAATGTAGGAGGATTGTATGAGCAATTGCCTGGGGACAGGGAGTTTGGCTTGGAGTTTGCACGGAAATCAGACTTTATTTTTAAAAGTGGGCTACAAAGCATGTGCTGTGTTTAAATCACTGTCTGGGAGACTGGATTCTGTTTATTTTCACTATCTCTTTTTCACAGCTAATGTACCAAGCTCAGTGTCTGGAAGAAGAAGTTGTGCAATACCTTAGAGCCTCAAAACCCCATTCTGGGGGTTCAGAAAGCCTCAGTAGGAAGTACCAGCTGTAGAAAGGATCTCAGAGAGGGAGTCTGTACTCAGCAAATGCCCCAGTGGGACTGTACTGGAGCCTAATTATACGAGGGGAATCTTGGAGGTGGATATAGCCAGGGATGGGTCCTGCTGGAGCAGAAACACAGCCAAGCTGAGAGACTTGCTCACAGCTTCTCCTCAGTGAGCAATCCCCTGGATGAACAACGCTGGTACTGACGAGCATGAGACCAGAGAAAAGCTGAGGTGCCAGAGGGGAAGTTAAATGGATAAATACTCCAAAAGTTGCTAAAAATCCGAAGTACTAACAGCAAGTCATATATGGTGCTTTTTATTCTGGGACGAGAGGGGATGATTCAGACGTGGTATTGGAGCCCAACTGCAGTAAAGGCTCTTGTCATGTTGCAAGCAGCATTTTTCATGTTAATGGAAGAAGCATATTGTGTTCAAACACTTCAGAGTCAACCCTGCTCTTATAAAAAGTATTGTTGGATTTCTAGTGAGCACGAGGAGGAAATAAGGCTGGAGTCACTGAGAGCTCTCTCAGAGCTGTCCAATAATTGTCTCTCTCAAAGGTTTCAAAGGTTCAGGTAAATTTGCCTGGATTCAGACATCACTTTTTCCTCATGTCTTCTCACTGTTTCTGATGTGACCTGTCACATTTTGTTCATTGCTTGTCTTTCTGTAGAGATAGGTTGCTATTCAGAAACCCTTTTTTTTCTCTTTGTTATCAGGCTGGCATGATAAAAACAGGAGAAACAAGAAGGTACAGGAGGAATAACCAGAAAAGGTTTCCTCACTTCAAAAGCTTGGCTTGGAAGAATAAAAGGCAAGGCAAGTACTGGATCCCTACTAACAACTCACATATTATCCATCAAATTCTTCACACTAACTGATCCAATCCCTCTTGGTATGAGTTTATTGACTACAATACTACTACTGAGTCAGCCCAGGTACCAAACTACACTGTAAAGTTAGTCACAGGCAATACCATCATAGTGGAAAAGTTGCAGGAGGTGAAGGCAATGGCTGGAAATGCTCTTGATGGCATCACTTATTTATTTAGTAGACAGAATTTAGAATGGGAATAAGGATTTGTCTGTCACCATCACATCAGCCATCAGTTCAGCACTGCCCTAGGCAACGAATATGCTGTTACTAATTTTAGTTTGTTTTGTTGTCATCCAGTCCAGATAATTTTTGAGGTTCATTTAGTTGCTGTTAATAAAAAAGAAAGGCAGAAATACTGTAAGGGTGGGTACTGAGAAATCCACTCTTTCTAATCCCTTCAGTTTTTGCAGCTGACATGGCAGCAGTTTAGTTATTTCCTTCAGAGAGAGGAGCAGCAGCAGCTTGGCTTCTCTTCATGACTTGGTGTTTTATCTTGGGAGACCAATGCCACAGCCACATCCTGCAGAACCTGCATCACAACTGCTTTGCCTTCAGAAGGAGCACTTGCATTGCTGAGCACTGGAGAGTTCATTCTTCAGAAGAAGAGATGGAGAGAAAATGCACTAGAGGTACTCCAAATAACAATGAGAGGTCAATGAGTTGTTCTGTCACTAGAGCTAGCTGGGGAGTGGTCTGGTATAAGGAGGTGTTGCCTTTGCTCAAGCTGTAATTAAACTGTGCAATTAACTTCCAGGAGAAGGTGGGCCAGAATTATGTGAAATGCAGAAAGCCCCTACCTGTCATTTCTCTCTTTATTTGCATGCTATTGATCGCCCAGCTAAGCTGATACAAAGAGGTCACTTCCTTCTCACAATGGCTCTGGGGTGCAAATTATTCACCTGCCAAAGCAATACTTTGTTCTTTCCTAGCACCATTCCTGTATTGTCACCACTTTACAGTTTCTGAGTGTCTCTAGATGCCTCTGCTGCTCCTCATGGTGCCTTTGATGTAGGTGAGAACAGATAGGTAGATCCATTTTACAAATGTGTGGTGGGTTGACCCTGGCTGGATGCCACGTGCCCACCAAAGCTGCTCTGTCACTCCCCCTCCTCAGCTGGACAGGGAGACTAGAATGAAAGGCTCATGAGTTGAGATAAGGACAGGGAGAGATCATTCACCAGTTACCATCCCAGGAAAAACAGACTTGATTTTTTTTTTTATTATTATAATAAATTATTATTTATTACTAATCAGATCAGATAAGAAATAAAATGCGTATCTTAATAACACCTCCCCCTCACCCCTTTATTCTTCTTGGGCTTGACTTTACTCCCAGTTTTCTCCACCTCTTCCTCCCCTTCTGTGCAGGGAGATGGGGAAGATGGGTTTTGTGGTCAGTTCATCACATGTGGTCTCTGCTGCTCCTTCCTCCTTAAGGGACAGGACTCCTCACACTGTTTCCCCGCTTCAGCATGGGAGACAATCATCCACAAACTTCTTCAACACAAATCCTTCTTCACAAACTGCTCTAGCATGGGTTGGTCTTTTCCATGGGATATCATCCCTCAGGGACAGACTGCTCCAGCAAGCAGCTAGCAAGGTTCATTTCCTTCTAGTCAATGAACAGTGCTGAGCACCACCACAGCCATCACGCTGTGATGTTTGTCAGGGTCTGAGATGGAAATCCTATCTGCTAGAATTATTCTTTCATTAAAATAGGTGAAGTTTTGTTCTGGAAGGATAGAATGTTGTCCAGTACATTAGCCAGAGAACAGGTTATATTCATCTTTAATTTGGAGACTCCATAACTTTGCATTCACAAGATAACTGCTGTGCATTCCTGAACAGTGACATCTTGCATGAAAAGATTTCACAGAAGCCACAGAGCTGATAATTTTCCTGTGGATCAGGGAGGACAGATCTCTGTGGTTTCACAGGCATGGAGCAAGGTTCACCTTTATCCTAACTCTGTTGCACATTAAAGGAAGTTTCTCTTGATGAACTATTTTATTCAGTCATGTGAAACTTGATTCACTTTCCTGGCCCAAACATAAAAAGGGTAAAAACTTCATTTGGGAAGCTTGTTTGGTTGGCAACATGCAGACAGAGCAAAAGTTTTAGAAATATGTATAGGAATCTTTTTTTTTTTTTTCTAAACTTTTTTCTTCACCACATCACAGATTTTTGGAAGGTTGTGGGATTACACTTTGAGACCTCAGAAACTAAAACTGAAACTCACACGTTTTGAGCAGTAAAAAAATAGATTTTTTAGGATCAGGAGACTTTCAAACTTGTGATCTACTTTTGTAGTTGCTCTGTGGTTGATGTGGGTTTTCAGGTGTGCTATGCCCCAAAATAAAGACAATTTCCTGTTCAGTTTACATGTTTGCATTTAGAAACACTTGAAATCAGGAATTTCAGTGAAGTGGACTTCTCAGTTAAAAAAAAATATCTTAAAATACCTAATCTTAATTACTTGTGTCCAAAGAAATCCCTTAATTATGTCACTTGAATCTTAGATGTGCATTGTTTTAGGAGCCCATATTCCAGCTACTTAAAACATTTCAAAAGATTGAAAAAAAAAAAAAGAAACAAAAGTCAAGAACTGAGTCATTTTATAATAGCTTAAAAGAGCATTAACTGATCTGTCAGGGAAAATTAAAACCAATAATCAGATAGTCATTACTCTATACTGTATTCTAGGAGATATAAATTCCTGTTTAAAAAAAAAAAAAAAAGTAGATATTTCTCTTGTTGTTTTTACTCCTTACCCTGGACATATGGCACTTCAAATTGTACACAGAGCCTTTGTAAAAACAGTGTGAGTTCAGCCCAGAGTTTTAGCTCTGACTGTGAATTTCTTCCCTTCAGTACCAGGGGGTCAAAGTGCCACTGTAGGTGTTAACCAAACATGGGATGCAGTTGGTTGTGTTGCCATCAATTTGCAGCCTGTGAAGAGCTGGCTGCCTCTGAGTGGATGAGCTGTGTGCAGGGAGTGCCAGAACTGGCTCCTCGGGCCAAGCCCCTCTGTGGAGACAGCTCCAAAGCCTGGGGGGCTTCTGCGGGGCTCCGAAGTGGGAGCTGCTCCTGCCAAAGCTTCTCAGTGACAGCAAATTGGAACCCGTTTGGAAAGGAACCCGTTTGCAAGGTCAGATGTGGAAGTGTTAAAGGGAGATTGCTCCAGGCTTTCCTCAACTCCAGGAAGGAATATGCAGGGCTGTAGAGCTCAGCCAGTAGACCTCCAAATGGCAGGGAACAACAGCAGTGCAACCAAGAGGATGGTGACCAAGGGATTTCCTTCCATACCATTAGTTTTATGTCTTTTGGCATTTCAGTGTCCAGGCAAAAGAGAGAGCACATGGAAATCACAAATAGCAGTAGGAATGGTGTTTCCAGCAACATGTGGGTTTTCTGCTGCTCTCCCTTGCAGCATCAGGGACAGGTCTCCTCCAGCTTGGAACAAAAGGGTGGGAGCAGTCAGTCAGTCCTTGGCTAATGCATGGAGGGAAGATCAGTGGACAAGCAGCAGGTGGGAGCTGCTCTGGACAAGGACATGGGGACAGGGCAGTGTTTCTTCTTGAAACTCCTGCCCTAGGGAAGGCACCAAAACTAAGAGTAATTTGTAGAGCTGTAATAGCTTGCATGAACCAACGTGAGCACAAAGAGAAAGGTAATCACACTCCACATAAATCAGCAGGGCTTTGTAAAGGGGTGATGGGAGGAAAGTTTATTTTGTTTATGGGATTAGGGATGTATTGTATAAATATTCACTTTTCACAGTAAAAATTCTCTTCCCTGAGATTTTAATTTTAAAAGCTGTTACTAGACATGGTCCAGAAATAAACACCCCAGTCTGAGTACATGTTAATTGCTGGAGGCAAGTGTCTGCTCCAAGAACCTCAGCTAAGTTCTTCCCTCTAATGAGACAAACTTCCCACAGTCCTGGAGAGACAAAAAATCCATCTCTGAACACACAGCTCCACCTGACCACCAGTTATTAGGCTAGAAAATGTCCACAGCCACTTCATGCTTGTGAAGCTTGTGCCCTGATGATGTGATGAAGAAATGCTGTGAAGGCATCTGCACAACTCAGTGCCAGGTACAGAACAAAAAACCAAATAAATGCAGCCCTTATTTGGCATAATTGTCCTAGTAACAGAAATAATCAACCTGGTTAAAAGGGTTTATGTTTAAAATGAAAATAAATGCTCTTCTCCAGGGCTCTTGGAGAGAAAAGCAAAGCCCTGACTGGTCTGGATGAGCTGTAGTCACAGAATCACAGCATGGTAGGGGCTGGAAGGGACCTCCAGTGATCATTGAGTCCAACCCCCCTGCCAGAGCAGGACAGAACTAGAGCAGATCAGGCAGAGATGCTCCAGACAGGTCTGGAAAGTCTCCAGAGAAGGAGACTCCACAACCTCTCTGGGGAGTCTGTTCCAATGCTCTACAACCCTCAGAGTAAGGAAGTTCTTCCTCACGTTGAGGTGGAACTCCCTGTGCTCCAGCTGGAATCCATGCCCAGCACCATGCCATGGGTGCCCAGGGAAGGGTAGAGATGGGCTTCACCCTCTCACCACCAAGACTCATTACTCTGCAGTGCTTCAGAGGAGGTTGAATGGTTGGGAGACAAAAAGAAGAGTTTCAAGTATTGCAAATCCAGCTTTGAACCTGTGTACCATGTACCATACAGAACATTTTTTCCTCTTTTTTTTTTTTTATTATTCATTCAAGGGCCAGGTCATTGCTTCTGAACCTCTCTCTCAAGAGCTGACACTTAAGTGCAAATGAAGCTAATGACAAGAGACAATATTTTAATGTTAATTAGATATTTCATGTGTCTTAGTTCATCAGAGCAATATTGCTCTTTTATGTATTACATGAAAGCAGAGCTTTAGCTTGAAGGAAAACAGGGAACACAGTCACAGAAGTAGTATTCTTGGGTTTGTAATTATTAAAATTATTGTTACATTTAGGAAACCCAGGAAACTTTGAAAGGAAGATACTTATAATAATAATAATAATAATAATAATAATAATAAAGGAGCTACTGTGCTATAGGAAGCCTTGGCAAAGGCTTTACATTTTCTTTCCCTCCTCCATGAGCTGGCAGTGGAACAGCTGTAGTCTCCCAAGCTCTTGCTAGGCTGTTCTGCAGCTATTGACATATAATGCAGATAGGAGGGTTTGCTTTATCTGGATTCCCCCCTTTCCTGGGGCTGATTATCTTTGTAATAGTTGTGTTCAGGCCCTGACGTGAGCTGGGTGTCCCTGTGCAGTGGCCTGATGATGATGTTCACCAGGACTAGGCACACGAAGTACAATATTTTCTGTGAATGTTTGCATTCCTCCTGGGCTGCTTTCTGCTCCTTTAGCATTCCTTCACTGGCTGTTTGAGGAGTTGCATCTCACTGCCAGCAAGTATTTATACCAAGCCAATTTCTAAGTTGTGCACATATTTGAAGAAAATGAAATTTAAGGCTCTGTCACAGCAATGAGCTCCTTCCAGAGAGCCCTCCTGCCTGGACTCTGAACACAGAAAACTCCTGCAGAAGGTCACTGCCTTGGTGGCATCTGC
Organism: Ceyx melanurus; assembly: GCA_024611195.1. Classification (NCBI taxonomy): domain Eukaryota; kingdom Metazoa; phylum Chordata; class Aves; order Coraciiformes; family Alcedinidae; genus Ceyx; species Ceyx melanurus. The sequence continues at coordinate 45,712 of JANHGL010023207.1, read as the reverse complement.
ATTGGCCCTCCCTCCTGATGTCCAGGCTGTGGATATTCACCAATGGAGGCGTTTTTAGGTGTGGCTTAAAAAAAAAAAAGAAATCCCTGAATCACATTATGATCTTCTGACCATTTGTGTTTCAGCTGGATTTGCTTTTGAGGCCACTGAGCAGAATAAATACATTAAAAATAATGTTTGTAAGGAACAACAGGGAATTTCCAAGTAAACATGTGTATTCTGGAACAGGAAACATTTTTTATTTAGCAGTGGATGTGAGTGCCCACATCTAACAAAAACAGCAGTGTAAAAATGTAGTTAAGCTTTCTATTTTTGTCCTCAGTATTTAAAAAAAAAGGAAAAATAGTGTTAGGTTTGTGGTTTCTTTAGAGAGCAAAGACACAATAGAGTGAATTCATTGAATAAGGTAGTACTGCAGATGATTTGTTAGGTTTGGAATATTCTTGCTTCTTTCATTTTCACAGTGTTTAATTACACTTGGGATTTTTCAACATCACCTATCCTGGTGGAGAATCAAGTTTATGGGTAGACTTTAATGTAAAACAGTGAAGTTTAGGTCAGGAGTTTTCTTAGTGACAACCACTCAGAAATAATACTAATGTCAGAACTGAACATTTCACCTCAGTGAGAGTGTGGGGGATGAAATGAGGATTGTGGGGTCATCAGAAGTGTTTGCAGACCATGCTGAATTCCAGCCAGGAACGGGGCAGCTTGGCTGGAGAGCTCCCAGAGGTCAGAGCTTGGGGCCAGTTTGACACTTCAGGTGATGAGCAGCAGGGGAGGTTTTTGATCTCACTGTGTGTCATCAGCCCATCCTGGTTGGGGATCAATGGCAGCATCAGCAGTGGCTCCAGGACACCCTGGGTCCATTCTTCCCCATCCCTTGATGGATATTAGCATTGGAGGTGGTGTAGCAAAGGGATGCCAGAAGGAGGATTGATTTTTTTAATAAGGGGGGGAAATATTTCAGAACCTGATATTAAACACATGCACACATAAGACAGACACGTGCTTACACACTCCAGCACCACCAGCCTCAGTCCTCTAACTGTTTGCTTGCATAAAAGAATCAAACTTGCATGTTTAGGGTTCATTAATACACATTCACAATTGCCATTGTTCTGCCTGAACAAAAGCTGTTTGCTTTACTACTTCGGGGTTTCTGCCCTTGTGGGATGTACAACGGGCAAATCAAAGCCACTGATAGAGGCCTGTAAGTGCTGCAAGGTATATTGAAATAAAAATAAACAGTCAGCTACAGACACTTCTGCTCTGCTATAAAAAGCCTGCATATGCTCAGTGCAGGTTTTCTTAAGGTAAGGGACAGAGCTGGGGAAGCTCTGAGGCAGCTTGATTTGCCCATATGGGAAGGCGGTCTTTCACTGATGATTTTGCAGACAGAAATTGCCCATCTGCACTGTTTGCAGGTGTTTTGAATGATTATATTATTAGCTCTGTCTGTTCAACTTTGCTTTTTTATGGTGGCTTTAGTATTGCAGTAAATAAAAAAAAAAAAAGAAGAAAAAAAAGGAAAAAAAAAAGAAATATATAAGCAGCCATCTGGTTCCCAATTTTTGACTAGCGCTCTTTGTCAAGAAAGGAAAAAAGAATTCTCAGATATTATTTCCTAGTTCTGAAACAGTGGCAAATGAGGAGAACAAGTCCCCAAATTCTGACCTGAATATAAAACGGGGATGGAATTTTCAGCTTTTTATTTAACTTGCTCTGATTAATCCATTTAAAAGCAATTGTCTCTGTTCTCTTCTCATTTATGCCTCTGTGAAGTCAGCGGAGTAGTTCTGGACTTACACCACCCCTCTAGGAGCAGAATCTCCTCCTGCTGAAATTGGGGGGGGGAAGAATTAAACTGAAAGCAATCACTGTGAAACCATTTTCTAAATGGGCAACAAAGACAGCTGGGAAGTGGTCCTTTGCTGCTGGATTTTACAGGGAGAATTCACATTTCTCAAATATATTTTTTGCAAAGCAGTGATGAAACTTTGCAAGACCTTTAGGAATAAAGAACAAGCTATTTGCTATCTCAGCAGTAAGTTCCCAATTTTTAGACTGCATTTAGGTTTCTCCGAGCATAATATTTGATTATTGGCAATATGTTTCCAGTTAAATATTTCATATAGTGCATAAAGGCCCCTTCTACTCTCGAGCATTCTGTAAGTATTAATGAAAGCAGTGAATTTGTAGATTTATCTGATGCCTGAATACCTTTTGCTGCAAATTGTTTCAGAGCCAGATTGCAGCTTCACACGATCATTTAATGTTGCCTCTATATTAATGAAATTGGAATGATGTATCCAGACTCAGGTAGATTGTCAGCAAGTCTTCTTTGGAGAGATGGTGCAAACCTCACAGATATGACCCATGTACAAATATCCTCCAAGTTCACAAAAATCCCACGTGGGCTTCCCTCTCTATACCAAGTGCAAAGAGTCGTTGACTTTATGAAGCTCCAGACAGCCCCCAGGGGACTTGCAGGTTCCACAGTGGTGGAGCAGATGTGTGAGGAGGTTTGCCCATGCTCTGCCTTTCTTTGCCTCAGTGCTGTTCTTTCAAGAGCAGTGGTGCCACGTATGGGACTCAGGCAGGAGTGGGAACTGCCCAAAGGGTCACCTGAAAGGGTTTTAGTTGCTGGCATTTGTAGAATAAAATGAAGTATGACGTATATAACTTGACCCTTGCATTCCCTAAGATCTAAAGACATCTGAGACAGGTACTTCACCTACAATTTGGAGACTGCATTTGCCTGCCTGCACTGCCCAGGTCTGCTGCTGCCCAAGGCTGTAGGCCCTTTGGAAAGGCAGAAGCCTGCAATGGGTTGGAAGTGTTTCTCTAGGAGCACCCAAACCCAGGCAGAGTGAGAAGCAAGCAGGAGAGCTGTGCAGATAACATACAGTGTCAAGATTCAAAGTGGAGTCACTGATTCTACTTGCTAGTCATGTCCCAAGTCCCTGGTGTGATGTGACAGCATCACAGGACTGGTGTAGCAGGAACTTGACAGAACAATGCTGGGTTAAGGGTTCTTGCTATCATTACATTTGCTTAACTATGCCAATCCCTACCACTTGCCCTGCAAGTTTAGGAAGGGCCTCATTTCTTCAGATCTTTTTGTCTTGTCCAGATGATCAGCTCTGACCTACTTGTCCTGTCTGAGTCTGGGCAAAATGTACACATCATGCTCGTGTGGCTTGGACACAGCACGTGGGAGGTTGGGTTACTGCAGGTTTCCTGTGTGCACCTTGTATTTCTGCTTCCTTGCTGTCACACCAGATAATAAACCAAACCAACACGCTCATGTAATTCATTAATCTGCTATGCCACTAATATTCTAGTAATCTGATCGTTGTACCCTCAAATTAATAGAAGGCAGCATTCCTACAAACATGATATGCTTTTGCACGAGCCTTTTCACTAATGGCAACACAGGTACTAATTCTTCCTCACGTTGGCTACACAGGTGATGTATGCATGGCTAGGATCTCACTTTAATCCTTAAGAGGTCTCTGGATTCCCTGGGCACCTTTCCTAAGCCTGGGAAATCATGGTTTTCAGCAGGCTTTGTAATCTTTGCACCATTAGGAGACTGTAGCAGCTGAATTTTGGGGGTTTTTTTGTGCTTCCAGGTCAATAATACGACACAGCAACCAGGCAGGTTTCTGTCAGGCATTCTGAGACCCTGGTCCCAAAACCAGAAGAAAACTCCTTAGGATCTCACAGGTATGGCTCTGCTAGTCCTAATTTCAGTGCTGTTTGGCAGTTCGTGCTCTGCTGGATTTGTCTCTGGCATGGAAGAGCACAAGGTGAGGTGAGGAACAGGTATGGACAAATCTCTTTGCCAGCTATGGTATATTGTTCACTTTCCCACCTATAAGTAATTTTATTATTATCATTGATAGACACCACAATTAGGGCATGGTTTGAATTGCTCTGGGATGATCCAGGGCAAAAGGGATCCTGTCCTCTGGATCCTGGGTGTGCTGCTGCTGGAGATTTTCTCTCACTGTTTCCATACCCTAGTTGATCAGTACAAAATGACTAAAACCTGAGACGTGGATTTATTTTTTAACTAATGCAAATAATCATGTTGGTTATAATTGTTATTAGGGGTCCTCTGGGAATCTGTTGTTACAAGTACTCAACCCTTTTGTCTCTCCTTGGGGTCTCCAGGCTATGTTGCAATTTATAAAGATACCAGACCTTAGGCTAAATCAACGTCCGTAGGGTTATGAGATGATGCTAAATATCAAAACAAAATCCCAGTGTTCCAGTTCTTTAACTTCTCTATGTTTAATGAGCCATTCCAATTAACCTTCCCTTTGTGTTCCCTCATGTTTAAAGGGTTATATTAAAAGTACTGTAGAATTAAAGCCATTTAAAATGTGCTGAGTATATTTCAAGGCATTCAGCAAGCCTGTCCTCATTTTGGCTTCGCTAATGACTGGTCACTGGGGTGGAATTTTCAAACCTCTGCACCTAGGTTGCAAAAATGGTCCCATTATGTGCATCCAGGTCACAGCGTGTTCAAGGGGGAAATCACTTCAGCAGCTCTTTTCCCTCTTTGCTCTCTGTGCCCGTGGATGCAGAGGACATGCAAGTGAAGACACTTCCTTGGAGAATTTAGATGTCACCAAGCTTTTAGACAACTTTTTTTTTTTTTTATGATGATGATTTTATTTTGCTTAGGGACCTGACATAAAGACAAGCACCGAATCAGGATTGCTGAATTCTGGTTGCTGAAGTACTCCAGATAATTCCCAGGTTTAGAGTGTCACTCCTGGTGTGAGAAACAGCATTTCCCTGGGCTTTTCCTTGGGATTCTCATCCCAACTAGTTCATAAGCTACAATGGCTGTGTTCTTACAGATGCATGGAGAGTAAAAACCTATTCAAACGATGAGTGGTGAGAAGAATAAATTACCAGCACTTGCTCTGGCCTAATTCTGTCCCAGCTCCCATCCCTTGTGCCAGGGCCAGGCAATGTCAAGGTCTGTTCAGGATGTGATAGGAGGGTCTCCAAAACTGTTCCCGTGGTCTTTAAGAATGTATGCATTTGTAAATGTATGCTGATAGTACTCTGTGAGGTAGGAGAATACTATTATGCCCATTTTATTATGCCCAAGGGTGACTATGTTTTTTAGATTTATGTTATATTAGGCAGCTTTTCACTTATTATTCTCTGTGCCTAACTCTCTGGATGCATTTTATAAGCCATCAGGATTTAACTCATTGCTATGGATTTTGTTATGGGAGAGCAGGTACCTAAAAAATCCCTGGCTTGACCAGTGTCATTTTGGATGTCTGTGGCAGAAGAACAGAAACCAGTCTATATATTTAATCCTTGACTCTTCCCTAGGTAATTTTCTCTAGCAGTTGTAGTGAAAGATCATTTTAATTCATAGTTTTGTTTGTTGGATTATTGTTTGTTCTGTTTTCTCTATTTGGAAGCAGCTGAGATATTTCTGAAACCAGGCTACAATGTTATTTTAGTTAAATTTGTTCCATCAGGGAGTCTGCCTTTAGACCTTCCTTTTGGACTTTATAAAGGATAGGCAGGAAAACCAAAAGAGATGTTTATTTTATTAAGGCTGTGGTATTAGACATTCTCAGTTAAGAAATCTGTTGGTGTCTGTCTTTGTTTTCTAAGACAAGGTCAGTTAAAAATACATCATGTTTCGTGTTAAATAGTTTGATGGCATAAATTCAATAAAGGCATTGTGTGGTGTCCTCACTGTATGAGTTACAAAGGACACTAAGAAAAGGAGAAATCCATTTCCCTTTCCTTCTCTCTCCCTCCTCTGCTTTTCATTGGCAACAGTAAAGTTCAACTGCAAGGCATGTGATTGTAATATAATCAAATAAGCTGCTGGTGTCTCGTAGGGAAGTACTGGTGGTTTAAATGGCTATTCATAACAGACTTGGATGTCTCATAGCTGGTGATGGTTTACAAATCAGGTAACATCCCATCGGGTGGAGTGTGAGCTTAAGCTCCTTTGAAAATGCACAAAGAGCAGAGCCACCAGCATTACTGATGACTGACTAGTTGGGGGAGATGAAAACAACTAATATATTTGGGATTTTTATCAAGCCTGCCAAGGGATCTTGATGGGTGCAGCTATACAGGCGTGTGATAAGCATCATAGCAACTAGAGATACTGAAAGCTGAAGAATATGGGACACTTAGTGTGCCTAGCTCCATTTTTACACCAGCCAGTCTCTAGGAAAAGAGATTATACAGAAAAGAGGGACTGTTAAATACCAATCACTCTCTAGCAATTCTGCAGCATGCCTTCTTGGGAAATACTCATAGCAGCAGTGACCAGCTCGTTCTGTCCACTGCTTTGGAAGCCAGAGCAGGAAAAGACAAAGCTGTGGTGCTGAACCAGTGCCCCCCAGGTAGGGAAGCCCCTGCCCTGTGCCTTTAGCACAGCCCTTCCTTAGGGTGTTGCTTTAGCAGCCACTGCTGCTCCAGAGTACCAGACATTCCTCCAGCAGCACGGCCCCGCAGGGAGGCTCCTGTGAGGGAACAAAAGCTCTCTGTGAAAACTTTGAGGCAGAGAGGTTTTGAAGATTCATTTATTAGCTGCTGCATTGCTGGTCTCCTGTTGAGCTAACCTTAAGTTTGCTGGGGACAGTGTTTATGAACTAGAAATACCTAGTGTACACAACACTGATCTTTGGAGATGCATCAGTCTGTCTTATCAGCAAAGGTGCATTCAGAAATCAGACAGTTGCCACTGAGAGTTGGAAATAAAACAGCAACCAAAAAAAAATCCCTCCCTTTGCTTCAGGCTTTTGGATGCACTGGATTAAGTTCATTGCTAATTAGACACAATTGTGAAGCACAATTATTTATGAACCTTCAATGGGCCGAATTCATGAAAGGAATAACGAGTATATATTTTCCTTTTGTAGAATTTTAATGAAGAAATGGCATTACTATTCATTATTTATCCACTTTCAAATTGTAATGAATAGTTCTACTGGCAAACACCAAATTTCTTTATTTACAGAAAGGCGGAACATGTGTAGATAATAACAGAGTTCAGTCTGGATGAAATTCTGTGTTTCTATAAATATAGAAATAAAGAAATTATCACCAGGACTATTCATTAAATTTTGAAAGTAGTAAATAATAAATAAGAGTAACATCTATTCATTAAAATCCTCCAAACAGAAAATACTGTCTTTCTTTCTTAAATAAATCCAGAGCAATATTTCTCCAAGAAAGCTGGCTTTTATGATGATGATTTTGACTTCTTTTTTTCCCCCTTTTGACATTGTTTCATATGCAGCCTTTATCCTAAATGCATTTTAAATAACATTAACCCATGTGTTTTCATTAACAGATGAAATAATACATGATGCTGTGAAATAAAGAGGATTTAAGAGAGCCTGTCTGGCTGAATAGAAAGGAATAGAAAGGAATAGAATGGAAAGAAACAGAAAGGAATAGGAATAGGAATAGGAATAGGAATAGGAATAGAATAGAATAGAATAGAATAGAATAGAATAGAATAGAATAGAATAGAATAGAATAGAAAAATATATTAGAAGAATAGAAAAAACATATTAGAAGACTAGACTAGACTAGACTAGACTAGACTAATTAACTTTTTGGTACCTCAAGCCCACCTCCCCAGATGTAAAGTCTTTGAACGTAGAGGTTGATTTTTTTAAACTCCAGTGCTGTACAAGGTATTAGAAAAAACCTTGCAAATTAATTAATAGTGAACTGTCAGATGCCAACTTTGATTGACAATATTTTGGCCCAGTGTAGGGCCTAAGCAGGTGGTTCAGATTCCTTGCTGTTATTAAATGTTTATGCCCTAGTAAGGGGATACTTTTTATAGCTAAGAAACTGAGGGGCTGATAAATCCCACCAAATTTAAGAGGAATACCAAAGAAATTTAATCTGTTAGTCATTACTTCTATTAATATCCTGGTAGTTCATTCCTCATTCATGCAGAAATCTATTCTACTGGTATAGATTATCACTAGATGTGGTAATTAAATGTTCAGTTTGGCACCTAAGTTTTTTTTTAAGAAAAAAATTCTTAACAAAATGCAAGAATGCTGAAGATTTACTCATTTTTTTGCCATAAACCCTCAACCATTTTGATACTGCTCACGTGCCATTAGTACCTCTGCTGTCTGGTTAACCAGCATTGCCTTGTCAAAAAGTTACAGGAGATTTAGTGCTTTTTTTTTTTGGTGTTTGTTATGTGAATGAGGGATTATGAGTTTTTAAAAACAACAAATGAACTTCCATGTTTTACAGAAGGAAAAGGGATTCAGCTGACCTCCAAGGGCTGTTACATGCACAGTCATGTTGCTGCAAGGAGAACTGTTTACACGGTGAGATGTTATTTTTACACAATTTTCACTAGGATAAAGCTCAGCTCCTTTGAGGCACTAACCAAAGAAAAGCCTTTCCCTTCTCAGAATATGATATCCTGTTATATATTGGGTGCCCTGTGGGTTGAAAACCCCTTCTGGAAAGCTGCAGTGGGAGTTGATGTTTGCAGTCTCCCAGGGGCATGGGAGCATCCCAGTCCTCTCCTGGCGGAACACCGTGGTGCTTTTTGGCCAGCTGCTTACATCAGGACTTCTCCTCAGATGGGAACTGCCAAAGAGCCCCCTCTGCATTTCAAACACGTGGTTTCCACGTGGTTCTCAAGAGCCAAACCAGGGTTTATAACCCCACAGTAATCCTGGCCTCCCTTCTTGAGGGCTCAGTTATAGACGCTGTGTGGTGAATGTCGTGTGGTCCTCACGACACTCAGATCAGCTTCAAAACATCTGTTGTTTGGCTTTGGTCTTTTGAATCTTTCTGCAGCAAGCTCTTTTCCCTTGCTTTTCAAGTTTGCTTTCCTGTATGTAACATTTACATCACAATCTGAAAACAATTTTACACATAATGAAGTTTAACTAGTTGATATTTTTCATTTTAAAAGTAAATAAGAGGCATTTAAGAGAATATTCCTCTTTTTTTAATGACACACGATAGTATTTTTAAACACCAAATGACATCCACAGTAAATCTTTGGCCTTTCTCTAGCTAATATTCCATCAGTAAAGTTTGCCTTTATTTATGATTGGGTTTTTTATGATTCTTTTCTTAAGATGCTTTGCTGCAGTTGGTAGAACTAACAGCTGCTTCTCCAGGGACTCTCCTATTTATGACAATCCAGTGAGATGCACAAGTGCAAAATCACATTCACCAGTTAGTTAGTTCCTGATGGTCCTGTTCAGAAGTGAAACTCCTGGAACAAGTTGTTTCATTGACAAAGCAAGGAGGTGACATTCCCTGTTGTGATGCTTTTCCTCTTAGATGCTGGGAAATCCCCACTGCTGTGTCCCATGTCCAGTAGCTGCTTGGCCATGGCAGAGAGGGAGGCACAGACACCTGACTGGTCCCCACATGTTTCAGCAAGTGCTGCCAACCCCTTCACATGCTGGAAAGAGAAAAATGTATTTTCAGTTGTTTTTCATGTCTTCCCCAGTAGGCTTTCTGGTCTTTTTGCTTCCATATCTTTATTTTTGCTCAGAAAGTGAAATCTGTGGCCAAATTAAAAGAAAAAAAATTCTTTTTTTTTCTTTCAATGAACTAAACCTATTTAAAGCTGGAAGGCATGAATCAACATGGAAAGTAACAGACTTCTTCAACTCAGGAAAAAATTATTGATTCCCAAATATGCAACGTTTTTGACTTTGTCTGGAAGGGCATTTCCTTGGTCAAGAAGACCAGATCCTCTCTCTGGTAACATATTATCCCTTCTGCTCTTCCATACGTCTGATTTTTCCTACAATTAAAATAGATTGCATCATCTTTCATCTAAATCTTTCTCTTTAAGAAAAAGGGAATTTAAACCTTAATTTATGAACTCAGATCTTATTAACCTTTCATTTGATTTGCTTCTGTGCCTTGATCTTGTAAACAGGCTATTATACCTTCTCCAATTTTATTCTGTATGTGCTATTTCAGGACACTCTGAAAAATTAAAGCTCACCTACCCAACATAAACTAAACCTTTTCTCTCTCTACATCTTTGTTTAGCCTTTGGAGTCCCCAAATTTGCTTCAAAACTTAGAGGGAAAAAAAACAACAAACCAACCAAGAAACCAAACCATTAAACTATATGTGTTAATAAATAGGAATGTTGTTGTCTTTTGCCAGACAGAAAATGTAAGGTGAAATTTCTGTCATTTCTCTGCTTACAGAGCTTGTTTTCTACAAGTTAATTATCTTACACAAAGGGAAATTGGAGAAGGGATGGTTGTTTGGTTTGTTATTTTTTAATAATTCTTTATAAACAAACTCCAGAAGGTAGGTGCAAGTACAATCAGAGCTTTGACTTTGGCTCTAATAGGAAGGCAAAGAAAAAAAAAAGGATTTTTTTTTTTCAAACAGAAGCAACCAACAATCCAAACCACAGGTGCCTTCTAGGGGGAAGGCATCATCAAGGGCAGAGCCAGGAGAATTCATCTACTTTGACTCTATAGCAACTGAATTTGCCATTACTAGTTCAGACTCCACTCTGTGGTCTCATTCAATTGGGTGAATAAAAACCCCATGCTCCAGTGTGTGCAGGGGGCTGAGGATGGAGAGAAGAGCTGTGATTTCTCTCTGAGCAATACCATAAGGCTGAAGTTCTGCAGGCTGGGTGAAAAAGACTGGACTGAAAATACAATATCAAATATAATGCAGGAGATAGCCATGCTGGACTGGAGAATTTTTCAACTATTGATTCATTTAAAATATATAATGAAAAAAGTCATTAATACAATGAAGAAACATGGGAGGGGGGGTGTTTCCCCCTCTGCTCACTGTTTTCTTTCTTTGTTTTCTTTCTTACTTTGTTATTTTCTTTTCATTGTTGCTAAATTCCTTCTGAGCAATCCCTAGCTACACCCCAACCCAAACCCAGCCAGGCAGGCCTGGTTTGGGGATCAATAATTATCTTTCATGCCTCATCATTGTACTGTCAATATTAGCACTTTGGGGTTTTCTTTTATTGCCAGTGGGTGTGTAGGGCCAGTTCTGGCTGCAGCAGTGGAAATGCAGCCCCCTGAAGAGAAGGTGGCACACATGGGGAGAAGTCTGTGCTGGCAGCAGAGCAGGGCACCGTCCACATGTCTCCTTCAGAGGGAACCCAAGTTAATTTGCAGGTTGGTGAGCTGGAGCTTGTGACACTGCACTCCATTTCACATCAAGAGACATTAACTTGAAATTACTGTTTCCAAGGGAAACACTTATGACTCAAAGCATTAATTTGCATTAGCCCACGATAAGGCTAGCCTGTAAATTGAGTTATTGAAAAGAACTCACAACCATAGCACCAAGGAAGGAATTAACTATGAATGTTTTCCTAGAAACAGAAGCTAATATTTATTTTGTTTCTATGATGTATGTATGTATGTATTTCTTTCTTTATTTTCCCCAGGTAGTTAAAATAGTAAAATTGTGCAAAATGCAATCAATTCAGTTTTCTAGTAAAGTCATTATTTTACAGGTTGTCACTATGGAAGAAATCAGTTTGAGTTGGCTGGGGTTGATCCCCTCCCTGTTCAGTTTCATGTGAACAGCCCAGTCAAAGCCATGGTTTGGGACAAGCTTTACATTTTTCTTGTACAGCTGTGAGGACAGTGGTCATTCTTTACAAATTTAGTTCAAGGTAACGTGATGTTCTACCCGACCTGGCAGAAAGATTTATAACTTAGCAACTAGGGGCTCCATTCCTGTGTTGTAAGCAAGTCTGGTCTCAGGCAAATTTCACCTCTTTTGAACATCATAAAGATTATTTAGAAAAATATTAAAATCTGCATGCAATACACTCTTTACCCTTTGTGTGCTCCTATAACTGCTTGAAGCAAGTTAACTATCAGCAGTGTTAATAACAGAAATCTACACCAGCATTTTTATTCTAAATTATTAGTGATTGCCAGCTGCACACAGGACATCTACTATTTAAATACTGACTGAGCCAAGATTCCCCCCAGTAAATGTAGTCTAGCAGGTCCATTGGGTTTTGATTCTCACTCAGATTCCCATCCTCACTCAACATCATAGCTTTGATGGAAGGACAGAGATGCTTGCAACATTTTTTTGTCTCTAGAACAGCTTTTCTTTCTTCTCAGGAGTTACCCAGCCTGGTACACCTGAGGTGGAGAGCAGATGCTGCTGCCCCCATGCCCCTTATCTATCTATCTATCTATCTATCTATCTATCTATCTATCTATCTATCTATCTATCTATCTACAGCTATGCAAAGGCACACACACCTGATTGACTTGTGGCCCTCTCCAAACACCTTTCCAATTGCTGAGATCCAAAGTTACTCTGGAATAGAAGAGAGGAAAATGGAGAGGACAAACTTTTCCAGACTAAGACTCTTTTAAGACCAGCTGCTGTCTCCTGGTATTGCAATACCATCTGCAGCAGCAATCCCTTTTTTATCCCTGCCTTCCCAACTGAACAGCAGCACAGAGGGAGCGTGGTGGGGCAGTGAGGTGTCAGCCTGGGCTGATGCAACACTCTAGGGTGGTGTTCCCTCTTCCTCATGGTGGTGTGGTGCTGGGTGACTGGAGGTCTTCCCTCTGGGCTGGGGAGGGTGAAGCTGCCCCAGCAGGGGAAGGAGCAGTGCCTCTCTGGATTGCAGGCATAGCTGTGCTGGGTTAGACACAGGATGTCTGGTTTTCTACTTGTGCTCCTGGACAGTAAATAATATCATATTTTATATATATATATATTAAAAGGCAGATGACAGTGTGAGGTGGTAGGTGAAGCAGGTTTGAATGAATAAAGCAGCAGGTTTCAGGCTGGTTGCTTCCCAAGCATGCTGTGTGTTTTTCCCTGGAGTGGAGCACTGCACTGCAGTGCCTTACCCCTGCCCCTCTCCCATCCCATCGGCTGCCTGCCTGCCATGCCCCACAGGGCACCCCGCTGGGTAGCTCTCAATTGCTTCTCATGACTGAGGACATTATTTTTGATCCAAACTAATATGTAATTATCTATTTCAGAATGTTTTATTAGGAATTAGGACCTTTTTTATATTTTAACTAAACATATTCATTTCACAGCATGTTAAAAATCATTTTCTTTCTCCTAACTGTGTTTATCCTTTCTCCGTAATATTTCACAGCTGAAGGCCTTTTCTAAGAGAGCTTGAAAAATATTGTCTGCTTTTATTTTTTTTAAATTGAGCATCTATGGACGGAATCTGTCCTCTCCTTTCTTGTCCTTAGCATTCTAAACTGTACCTGTGTTCAAACATTAAGAAATAAAACAAATATAAATTATGCATTTTCCAAGTTAATTTAAAATGCATTATGCGCTGCTTTGTTCTCTGGAATTAGTATTATTAAGGGGACAGATCTGTATGGATTAATTTTGAGTCAGTTTATTCACTTCTTTGTAATTCAGTGGCAAGGATTTCTGTCCCCAGGCATCAAATTAAAATTTTTACTGTAAGTAACACATACACAATATGGACCTTTTTTGTAGTGTTTCTTTGTTTTTCTACCAGGCAGTGTATTTACACACTGTATTATTTCACCAAACCACCTCTTTCAAAGTCAATAAAACTTTTTCCCCTTGCTTCTCAAAAATTCTTATTAACGTTCCCATTGTCACTGTACCCAGCTGGCATCTTGTTCTAGTTTTGAGGGTTTTCTTTCCCTTTCCACCAATAATCACAACATATTTAGCTGTGCCTTCCCTGAGTTCTATCACAAGCTGAATAAACACCCAACCTCTCTTTCCTTCCAGATATTTTTGGTGGTTGAACTGCTTCTTGATGATTATTTAAAAAAAAAAAAAAATCAAAACAAAACAACAACAAACAAACCAGACTATTCAACAATCATGTTAAAATATTGTTTTATTGTAATAATTCTTTGCAGTTACGTGTTTTAAATCTTTATTTTTCCCTAAACTGAGCAAGAAAATAGAGTCTGCTTTCTTAATTAGTCTTCTTTAAACAAAATATCCTTTCATATGCACTAATAAAGACTAAGGATCATTTCTCTCTTGTTTAAATAACTGCTTGCTGTAGTATAAAATTGTAAGAGACATGATGCAGATCAAGATGCTGGCTTGAAGTGGAGAAGAGGAACAAGCAGTGCAATAATAAGCAGATTTTAATGATTTACTATAAATCAGCATTTTTGCCCTGTCAGTGAGATTGAAGAGGCAGACAGCTCCTCACATGTCTGCCTAGCAAATGTCTTCCTGATGAATCATGTGCTCTGAATCACTGATCACAACATTCAAACAGCACATTCAAATAATGAGGAAAACATATACACAGCATTCTTACAGCTAGCCTAAAACTGCAGGAATATGTGTTTTTAGTGGTGTGGTAGTTAAACCCCTACACTGAGACTGTGTTCAGCAGAGGGTAATAGAAGGTTAACTATTGATGCCCTAGCTTTGCTTCCAGTCCTTACACCAACAGTGAAAACCTAATCTCTGCAGGGAAAAAAAAAAAAAAAAAAAAGGGAAAACTGGATAGCAACACATATTTTTAAAGGTTTTCAAGCCTTTAAATGCATTCACTACTTATTAAGAGAAATGTTGTTGTCATGAATTAGAAATCCACCAAGGCTGTTGTTTTACACAGGGGGTAGTTGGGATGACCACTGCTAGTAATTTCAGTTATCACTCCTAGTGGTTATAGAATATTATGCCATCATATATCCTGATCCTCCTCAAGTCCTGCCAGTGGTTGCAGGTAAACAAATCCCAAGCTCTGGGAGAATGAAGGGATGAACAGCAGGCTGGGTCTTTGCTGGCAAAATCCCTGGGCACAGTGGGACTTAAAGACAAAACTTATTTGAGGAGATCTGACCCACTTCTCCCTTTCAGGTTGATCATCTGACCAGCTGTAACTAGGATGCTCTGGCAAGGCTTTCAGATGGATGGACAAGCTCAGGAGACCTCATCCTTCAGCTCACTAACTTGGCTAAAAAGGGGACTGGGTTTCCAGCAGTCCCTGTCCTTTAACCTTTGATTAACACCAGCATTTATTCAGCAAACAGCTATAAAGAAAAAAATGTTGCATTTAGTAGGAACCTTGGATTTAGAGATGTAAAAAGCTGATTCCAAGTTTGTTGTGGAAGATAAGAACTTCTGCATTTATTGCTGATTTTCTTCCCTGCTTTAAGCACACTGTGTTTCATACATGTACTACATGCATCATATTTGCAGTTCCAGTCAGTCTTAGGCAGCCTTAGTAAAAACTTTCTCCTGGAACTCGTGCAGATGGGCTGGCACTAGATAGCCATTGATGGGTTTTCCTCCATGTCCTCACCTGATGCAGCACCACAACACAAGTTTTTGCAAGGAGCTGCTGTCCATTGTTTGAAGCCATGAAATTCAAAGTCCTCATCTAAAAAAAAATGGCTTGCACTCAAGGGAAAAATATAATAATGGGCTTTTAAAACAATAAAATGTCAATGTATTTTAAGCACAACCATGTCAGCCTCAAAAATGTTTTTCAAAAGCATATCCATTTGTTTAATTTGAATAAGAACATACTTAATTTCATGGTCATTTGGTTAAAGCAGTTAGTTTTATGAATGTGTTATTGAGATGGAGGCTGAGGGCACTGGTCAGTTTGCTACCATATAACTCACCCTCCTGGAGACTCTGGTCTGGCAGTACAGGGGGAAACCTGCAGCTGCTGTTCAGGCACCACGATGGTCTGTTTGATCTGTGCTCTTCTTTTATTCAAAGGAAAGAGGGGAAAAAACAAAATGCTCAGACTGCTGATTTCTGCAGGAAAAAAAAAATATCTGCAAATGAACTGTTCTATTAGCACAAATGTACAAAATTCTTTAGAACCTCTCTCTTCAAAAGCATAATTAGGTATTTATTTCAGACATACTAACATCTTTGCAGTAGCTAATAAGATGCAGCCCATTTGAATATTAATATAATAAATGATTAAATTAAACAGCAAGATTCAGACTCAGAAATAGCCTTTATAGGTCCCAGGGGGTCACTAAAACTGTATTGCATTTCTTCCTACAGTTAACATAGTACAAGGGACATGAATGCGTAAAGCAATATTTGTCTTATGAAACATGGAGTTTTATATTGTGCTATTTGGTTTTATTACTCCACAGTTTGAAGCTGAGGCCTGTGCTGAAGTCACCATGCTGGGACCCAACAGCAGCTCTTCCCGTGCCCGTTGGCATCCGAGGGATTTTGCCTTGGCAGAGGCAAACCTGGTGCCACAGACACAGGTGAACCACCAGTGCCAACCTACGTGGAGGAAGTTGGTGCAGAGTAAACAGCTGAGGAATTTTCCACCTGTACATTATCAGGTATTTATTTGCTGTTAATACCATCTACCAAATAATGTGCTGAATTAGCAGCCACAGCACAAGGCTGATAGGTTGGGTTTATTCCCCCCCCACCATACACCAGATAAAAGAAAAATAGGCAAAGTAGGCAATTATAATTGGCTATTATTTCAATAAAGGTGTTTCCCTTCTCAAATTAGACCAGGAAAACTGCACACTATCCAAATCCCATGAACCTGAGAGGTGTTAATAAACATCTGGTCATGGTTTTTGCTTAATTAGCAATCCTTAGTTTGGCCTGAAGTCTGTTTATGTAAAACAAAACACGCGTGCACACACACACACACACACACACACACACACAGCTTTTCTCCCCTCTTATAACAAAATAATCCCAGAGGTTTTTGTTTGGTGAGCCACAGCCCCTGAGCAGCCCAAACCAGCTCCTTGTAAGCACTCGCTGGGAGAATTGGATTTTTAAGTCTCATCATTTGTCAGCGCAGTGGAATAAAATGAAAGCTATTTGGATTTGTCCCTTTCTGTTCATTTTGCCAGGGTAATGTCACCTCAGTCAGCCCCACAAAAATCCCTTTATTTTCTCAGAGACAAAAATTACTGGTTTTAAATGCAACTAGAAATTGCATATTTACTACAGGTCGCTGAGAAAAAAAAACAACAAAAAAGCTGCTTTATTATTCTTAGCATCCAAAAATCTTCCAGCACCATCTCTCTAAGGAGCAGCATTGGCAGGGAGGTAATGGATAAACATGCAACTGGGCTTGCAAGACTGTACTGTCTAAATTAGATAAAAGAAAAGTAGGAAGAAAACTCCAAGATAAGTGGTACAAAGTAAATCAAAACAAATCATCTTACCAAACTTTATTCGCATCTGATACCATTTTTAGAAATTAAGGTCAGTTTTGTGGAACTAATAGGGAGTTACACCTATATATCTTGGGCACCATGACAATGCTTGAGAGGAAGATTTATACACTATGGTTGCAGATGCAGAAGAAAGATATGAGAGATCAAATGGAAGTGCATGATAACAAATGAAAAATGGTCCCCACAGCCCATAAATTAATTGAGAAAAGAAGGTTGTCATTATTTGAACATGCTTTAAAATAAGGTATGGGGTCCAGATGGCAGAGAATAGATAGGCCAACAAAGTTTGAGTAATTGATGACTTAAAAATAAAACAAGATCTTAAAGAAATGAATCACGTTGGGAGAGTTAGAGGAGGAATATTAGATGAAAAAGCACAAAACCTCCTCGAAACTTCAGAGCAAAAATCAAAGTATAGGAAAACAGACACATTTTTTCGTGAAGGATCTAAATAAATGTAAGTAATAAATATTTCAGGCAGCAATTGTATCCCCATTAAGGACACTTCCCTATTGTCATTTCATTAACCTATTCAGCTTTGTTTTCATGGTTTTCTTTTTTTTTTTTTTTTTGATGGTCTAAATATATTTTTTTGTAGGCATGAACTGAAAGAAATTAGCAAAGACTGGGCTATAAAAATCCCAGTTACCATTTCTGCTCCCTTCACTGCTGTTAGCTCATAAGATCACTGGAAAGAGCCCTTTGGTAACCAGTGACATGCTTTCCAGAGCTTATTGTCTGCATTTCCAGCAACACAGCTGCTTGTGCTGGAGAAACCCAAACCAAGGCATCTCCTCACTGTCAGCTTAGGAGGGTCAGTGACAACACTTGCAACAGGTTTTATTCCATGGGGTTGGTTTTTTTCCCCCCCTGCTTGTTTTTCATTCCCTTTCTCCACTCGTTGGTCCAACACTGATGGGCTGGGAACACAGCCCTTTAAACTCTTCACTACCCTGCAATGCCAGGTGCCAAAGAAGAAAATGATGTAGAATTTTATTTTTTTTTTTTCCTCTTTGAAATGTTACCTAATAAGGGAGCTCAAACCATCCGTAGATGTGTCTGCAAGGTATGTAGCTGGTGGGTATATGTGTTTCCATAGGTCGCTGAAGGACTCTGGAAGGCACTTGGCCAAGCAGAGCCCTGTGTAAATGCACTGTGTGAACAAGCCAAGAGAGGCTCCAGGCTGATAGAACCCTCAGCAGTGTGGTAAACCACAGTGCTCAACTGGGCCTCAGCAGACCACTCCTCAGTTCTTGTTGGTTTTGGTTTGGTTTTTCCCTTCCACTTAAAAAAAAAATAAAATGT
>JANHGL010023207.1:0-19688 GCA_024611195.1 Ceyx melanurus | reverse complement strand
CCTCACCACTCTCTCAGCAAAGAAATGGTGCCCAATATCCAACCCAAACCTCCCCTGGAGCAACTTCAGCCCGTTGCCTCTTGTCCTGTCACTGGTCACCTGGGAGAAAACACCAACACCCCCCTCACTAGTCACTTAAAATATGTCTTACAAAGAAGTCCATATTAAAAGCTCTAAATCTTTCCTAGACACCAATGCAAAAGAATCTCACAGCAACAGGTTATTAAATCCACATAATACTACATGCCAATATTTCTGAGCTATTTTTGTGCCAAAAACTTGAAAAAAAATAAGAAAATGACAGGGCATCCTAGATGAAAACTGCAGAAGGATTTATAACATCCAAGAAAGAAAAGCAGTGTGCTCCAAAAGGTCTCAGGCTGAGACACTGAGATAGTATTTGCTAAATACTAAAGAAGAGTTCTTTAATTCTGACAAGAGGAAGGTTTGATGATGAGGACACTGTGTGAAAAGTGAGAAGTTTCAGCTCTATGTGGTGCTCCACTGACTTGGATCACCCTCCTTTTCCCATCTGCAAACTGGGAATGTGACTCCCTTCACACTCCCCCGGCCCAGCGGCTCTAATGAGAGCTGTCTGCACACAGCACAGCAGAGCCTGACGTGGTGACATCTCCGTGTCTGCCTGTAATGCAGAAAATAACTAATAAAATGAGGGAATCTTTTCTTTTTGGTCAGAAATGCAGGAGAATTCAGCCAGACAAATACCAGAATCATTAATCAATTACATTTCTAGCACCAGCCTGGAAAAGTACTATGCTTCTGTTCGAGTCTACCTTATGAAAATAATAAATCCTCCATTTTCATAAAGGGTTTGTCTTTTTCCTTACCTCTTCCACGTGCTTGGAGGTTTCTGGTTGTGCTTTGCACTGGAGGTTTCTGGTTGTGCTTTGCACTGGAGGTTTCCGATCGTGTTTTGCACTAAGTGTTAAGCCCTTTATTCGGGCTATAGCTAAAAGGGGAGCAAATGATGATGTCTCCTAATGACAGCTGTTGAAGGGATTTGTGGGAATGGAAAAGCTTGCTGGGAAAGGCAGTGTAGGAAAGGCTTGACCCAGTTGTTATGACTTCTGCCTGGCCCAGGGCAGCAGGAGGCTCCGTCTGCGGTGCCTGACGCGGGGCGGCGCGGGACAGGCGCTGAGAGACGAAGCAGGGCAGCTGCAAATGAAAATCACCCTGGAGAGGGTTCCAACTAGATAAAGTTTTCAACAATAAGATTCCAGAGACTGCTGACTGGAGAAAAGCTCAATATTTTAGTCTCAGTACAAATTTGCTTCAATCTTCTACAACTCCCATGCAGCAGCATCCACAGCTGCATGCTGTAAACAACAAACAAATCTATTTCCATCAGCCCTGCTGATGCTACGAGAAAAGTGCCTGAGCATAAGACATGCACAGATGTAGAGTCTCACCTGAGCCTAGTGCTGCCCTCCATTTGGCCCCTCTAACTTAATATCGTTGTTACAAAGCTATTGGTCTCCTGGTAGCGAGCTGGCTCAATGCTGAGCCTCTTCTTCCAGCTAATCTGACAACTCCGATCCAAGAAGCATCAAGGGCCCAATTAAGAAGACACATCTTATCAAGGAGCTTATTTTGCATAACAGAATACAAATGACGAATAAAAATTTAATGTTTAATAACTTAGTACAAAGAGGGCTGTTGATATAGAATGCCTGGAATTTTTATGGCGGCTGTCAGACTTGTGATAAAACTGTTATATAGGAACACTTGGCAAAAAACAGCGTAGAATTTTTCAGTAATGGTGTGTGCATGATATTGCATTAATTCTTGATAGGGAAGTAACTGTAAGCCTGGGAATCAGCCAGTTTGAGTTTCACTGTAACGTGATTTTTTTTTTTTTTTGAAGGACATCTAAATGCATTTCCATGAAGAGTTGGCTGAAAGGCTCGTTGGTACTTCAGAAATGCATTTGGGTGTTTGTTGAACTCCAGAAATCACAGGAGAATCACCTTCTGGATCCTGAGTCACTTTCTGAGAAGCAGTGCTGTGGCTTCAGTTAGCTGGTAACTGTAGCTAAGGGGTGGTGGGGAGTCAGCCTGAAGAGGAAGGAGAGGCTATCTACAGGGCTCTGCCCTTGCTGGGTAGGGGCATTTCTTCCATCTCCTTACACCATATGGAACAGCTGAACACAGACATATCTTTTCTGACTTGGAAGATCATAATCTGGGGGAAAGCTTTGACTTGCCTTTGTTCTTACAACTGCAATTTATACATGAGAAGTTATTCATGCTAATAAAATATATATATATATGTATTTTGTGTGCTGATAGAAAACCAGTTCTTCAAGCAGCAGCTATGCATAGTATTATCAATCAATCAATCAATCAATTATTGCATCCTCTGTAACTAGCATGTTCTGTAAGTCAATAACTAACCTGGAGGAAAAATTCAGATTTTCTCCTCACCATTTCCAGAAAACTCATGCATAAGTTTGAAACACCTGCATCATATCCTCAGAAATTCACCATATATCCTAAACCTTTTTTGTATATTAAAGAAAATAAAGAACAAAATAATAATCTAAATATCTAAGAGTAGAAATTAAGTCATCTTTACCAGGGCACTTAAAAGAAAGTGTCCATTAAATAATGCTAACCTGGAGTGGAACTCTTTTAGAAGTATGTATCACTTCTATATGAATGCTAAATTAATTCCGTATTCATTCCATTCTATTGTATTAATGTTATTGCTATGAATGCTGAATGAATTCCTAATGATTGGATACTTAAAGTGTTACCCCTTTACAATAGTCATCAAACTTTAAAGACAAATTGAGATTTATTTTTTTTTTGGTACTGTTGGGGAAAAAAAATAAAGGTTGAACTGTACACTTCAGAACATGGAAAGGTGTAATTTATCTGATGATGCTAATATTCAGATGGAGCCTTATACTGGAATTAATACTCCAGGAATGGGCCCTTATACAGAGGATTTGTTGCAGAAATAAAATCTATCAGTAACAGTTTCATTGTTCCATCGTTAGGAACTCATTTGGTATTCACTGTAATAGGACTGATCGTAATGAATTTGTTTGATATTCATGTGGCTCTCCACGCATTAACATAGGCTTTCTGTTGTAATTCACCAGCCAACAAGCATTAGTTAATGCAGGCTTTGGATTAGGCCACTATTCCAAAGTGGAGTTGCAGTTTAGAAGCAGTTAAAGGACATTCTAAGCTAATTCCTGGCTCTTTGGTTGGGTTTTTTTTTGTTTTGTTTTTGTGTGTGTGTTTGTTTGGGTCTTTGTTTGGGTCTTTTTTTCCTCTGATCCATTCTTTTTAATGTGGAAAGCCTCCAGAAAGATCCCACGCTGCCTAGGTGTGTGTGCCATCTCTCATCTCCATCAGCAGCCACAGTTTTATCCCCCAGCCACATCACCTCATTATCCCCTTGGCAATAGTGGCTTTGGCACAGCCCGGAGCTTGGCAGGGTTCTAAAGGGAGCAAGAAATCCTGACTCCTGGTATGAGATGGATTTCCCTTCAGAAATGCCAGTACTTCCCTAGCATTAGATAATAGCTCTTTGGCACAACAAACTCCTTCCTCGGAGGAAATAACGTTGTGGCAAAAGAAACAAACCTAGGGTAAATCTTTGGGAAGTTTTCAGAGAGGAGGGAACTCAGCCAGGGTTTTCAGCAGGTTTGACTCACTTGCCATTTTTCAGGTATTCCTCACTCACTCTCAGCTTGACTAATGCAGGCTCTGGTGTGATTCAGCCTCAGCCAGGGTGTTATTCCCCTCCTGTTGTGTCTCCAGGAGCCTGCAGATGAGCCATAGACCGACTGTGCCGGCCACTAACGAGATGCAGAAGTGTTCAGACCCCCGGGGGCCCACGTGCTCAGGTGATGCCCATGGACTTAGATCAGGTAATCAATTAGATTGCAGTAATTGGGAGCGTGAAATTAAGGAGTCGGGTGATCTGCTGAGGCTACCAGCAGCACTGCTGCTGCAACCCAAAGTGTTTTCTAAATACCCTCCCTTCCTTTCATTGCCCTGCCTCACCAAATCAAAGGAGGAAAATAAGGAAGACTTGCCCCATGACTTCAAAAAGTGCAAGTCTTGCCTGCAAAGGAGGACTGCTCTGACCAGTAATGACTGGGAGGGGGCCTCTTCCCTTGCCATTTAGCTTCCCTTTTGACTTGCAGGCAGACAAAATTGGTCAGAGCACTCCGAGGCCTTGATTGATGTAAACGCTGTTTAATTAATTTGATTTATGATATAATTGCATCACTGTGCTGGAGGGTTTCAGGGAACTCCATTGCCAAGGTTTCTTCAGGTGAGGTGTTGTCAGGGGAGGAGATGCTGCCCCAGCCAGTGCATGAGATGGGGCTGCAAACACCACACCCACCTGCACACTCCCCATCTAACTGGACGTTTGAGCAAAGATATTTAGGTGCATCATTATTCCCCTTTTTCCTATGAAATATTGTTTTGCACAGACAAATTTGAGGCTTGGCTAGAACACACCCCTGTTTAGGGTCTGGTTTTGTACCAGTGTCTCATTTCGTACAGGGAGCTGTGGCATAGGACTAGAGAAAATATTGATTTTTCTATTCTCTCTTTTTATTTGCCTTACTGGAAAGTTACCTGGTGGAGTTTGGGTTTTTTTCTGTGCTAAGACCGAGGAAAATAATTTTTCCCTGAGCTTCTATGGAAAACCTTTCTGGGTTTTTTAAAGTATAATTAGCACTGAATGAAAATCTTTCTGTATGGAAGCAAAGAGAAACGATGTAAGCAACCACATTTTGTGACCAAGCAGCAAGTTTAGTTGCATTTAATAGAAAAAAAATCCCAGGGTGGGGAGTGTTGCCTGACCACTGCAGGCTACCTGTGCCACTTGCATCACTCCCCAGTTAAACTGAAGCAAACGTATGTCACTGCTGCGTGTGCCGAACACCTGGGCACAATGGAGTGAATTCATGGACTGCACGCCCATAAATCTTGATTTCCTAGTTTTGTGGGTTTGTCAGGCCTTTAAAGTTATTTAACACGCTTTTTGCAGTGATAGATAGGTACTGAGAGTGTTATAAATACTAACCTGTGTCTGAAAGTTGGGCTGTGAAGCTATCAGCGAGGCTTTCGGTGTCTGTGATTTTATATCCAGCTAACAAGTCACTTTCATGGGTCAGGACATCATCTGGAGTCTGTGAATGTGTAAGAGCCAAGAGTTACAGTATGCATGCTGGGTGCTGTTTCATTCCTGTGTACATTTCTTCTAGAAAAAAAAGAAAAAGTGTTCCTTGCTTTAGTCTTAAAAATAAAGACCACAGACCTTAACCAGTCCCAGGCTTATCAGGAATTCGTGATGAAAACCAATGTTCATTTTTTTGCCTTTACAAGTGTCTGGGGCTAAATGATACTGACGCTTTCAATTTTTAACATCATAATCAATAAAGGCTGCTTATGCACACTTTGCAAAACCATCCGTTTAGAAGTTGGGAAAAAAAATAAATAAAAAAAAATCTGCATATGGCTGCAGCTTGCTGACTGCAAAGCTCTAGCACTAAATCTTCTGAGTTAAAGTTTTACTGGTGTGTTATGAGTAAAAATGCCTTGTCAGCCATCTGCCAGTTTTTCTCCTAACATCCATATTTTCAACCCTTGCTAAACATTGGGAGCATTTGGCCACAAGAGGCCAGCTCTACAATTAAACAGCCGAGTTCTGCAGCAGAAGCAAGGGCATGTCAAAATAGAACTGTCTGTTATTAATTTTAAAAGTCCATAAAGGAAAGCTATGACCCTGTCAGGGTGATGGACTGGTAGTTAAATGTATTATAAACTGTTAACTCTCGGAGACACAAAAGAAAAGGAAAAGAAAAACAATGCAGCAGTGTCAAAAGCTTCAATAAATGCTAATCATGGCAGATTAATCAGCCTCTAATTCCACTGATCCAAAAAGGTTAGAGAGTCAATTGTGTAAAATTAGCTCTTTCTCATGTGTCCCTTTGCATTTGGAGAATCTGTCTGTTCATTTGCATCTTTTGCCAATGTTTACGAAGAATTCAGTTCATTAGCTCTTAAACATAAAACCAGACACTGGAAGGGGGATTCATTGCCTTTTCCTGCTTCAAGTAGTATTTAAAGCAAATAGCACTGCTATAGTGTACATTTATAGATTCCATCAAGCAGCATTAATTACTATACTTCTCATAACCAGAAACCTTCTTTTCAGAGGGAAGTTTGCCCGTGAAGTGTTCCATTTAGTGTTGTCACGAGGGCTTTTTGGTTTTATTTTGAAGGGCTAAGAGAAAACGTTTCCTCGTAAGATGGAAAGGAGCTGAGTGGCAAAGCAGAGCTGCTGGACCTTAGCAGGGCTCCCTGAAGGTGCTCTGCCTGCTCTGGGAAATACCTGCTCGAAGCCAGGAAGTGCCACGGGGAGTGGCAGTTCAAACCACTGGCTGTGAACAGGAGGAAGCCTGAGAAAGGGTTGCTTAATGGCAAACAGAGCTGAGAAGGTGCACTGGCTGTCTGAAGTGCTTGGGCCTCACCTGCTCTCCTCACAAAGCCAGGAGTCGTTCATCATCTGAGGATGGCTGAGCTTTGAGGACTGGCACTGCTGTGGCTTGTGTCACAGCCTCAGAGCTCAGAAATGCAAGGATGGAGACCCTGATTTCATCATATGCCTGCAAGCTTTGCTGGCCATGGCTTCCCCTTCCAGGGAAATATTTACTGTCAGCTGCACCTCAAAGGTTCTACATCTATTCATAGAACCATGGAATGGTAGGAGCTGGGAGGGACCTCCAGAGGAACCACTAAGGGCTTACCCCTGTATCATAGAAGCAATGATCTACAGAGGTCCCTCCCCACCCCTGCCATTCTGTGGTGCTATGATTCAAGGATTGGCCCATTCTGTGGGTTGGGACATTTATTCTGGAGAGAAAGAGGGTAAAAAGTACCCTGTATGAAGAATCACATCACCATGGCCAGGGGGGACCACAGTTTGTTTAGGGATAACTGTATCTGTATTGATGTTCCAGTGCACAACATAGGGGTGCTTTTTGGTTAAAGCTCTTTAGTGGAGCTTCACATGTTTGTTTCCTGTTGAAGCTGAGTTGAAATCCCACATTTTCCCAAGAAATAGACTTGATTTGAGGTAAGTTTTCTATCTGAGAATCCTCAGTTCAAAACTTGAAATTAAAACTGTGAGAGAGACCTTTAGCAGAAGAGAAATATATACTTAGATATGTTCCCTAAAAGAAGAGAACTTCATGGCTCTAATTGAAAAAAAAATGACCCATGAGGAATCTAGCTTAAAATGTGAAAATATAATATGATGTTTAAAAGATAATTATGAGGCAGTAAAATAGGAAAAAAAACCCAAAATCATTTTAAAGAGAATGTAAAGTAAGTCTGTATGTATGCAAGGGATGGACTGTCAGCAGAATTTCTTTGTGTATCTCCTGTATTGCAGTGAACTGTGCAACAGCAAGATTTGAATATTCTGAACCTGCCATCTCCCTCTTCTGTCAATCAGACCCTTCCAATTTTGAACATGCCAGGATGAACTATGTTGACTTCTTTGGCACAAGAAAGTGAATCCAGTGAAATTCATATATTCAATGGTTTCATGAAAATGAGAAAAGTCTGTCTATTTGCTAGAACAGCTTTGGGCTAGTTTTGAATGGCTGCATTTCATCTCTGCATTTTCCCTCCCCACAACTGTTATGATGTGAAAAGTGCCCAAGGCCAAGGGCTTGTAGGCCCAAGTCCACTGAAATTAATTGTAATTGGGAAAAAAGGGCATTTTGCCTAAGCCAGTCATATTATACTTTCCCATCTGACCACTTCTTTTCCATTCATGGGTATAGTTTACCAAATAATTTCTCTTTTTTTTTGCAAGTGAAGCTAATTTAATGCCACCCAAAAATATACCAGACAGCTTCTGGCACCTATTCCCAACTCAGAAGTGCTCTAAATGCTCAGATATACATAAAGTTCTGCAGCACATGACTGCTCTTGCTTCTGCAATTTTTTTACTTTAATAAGAGCAACAGACAAGTTCTATTCCATCCACAAGAGATGGATTTGAGTGGATTACTTCCTCCTGTTGGTGTGCCACCTCCTCCTGCACTGAAGTGTGACTGTGCAGGTTGCAGAGAGCAGAAGACTTCTGGAATTCCAGCCATTTCTCCTGGCATTCTGCCACCGTGCCAGGAGACCAACCTAATGACACTGGAGTTACCAGCACACAATTACACGTTCACACTTACCAGAAGCTCTCTGATGGCTGGATTGGCAAGGCTGGCATTTGTCCTGTTAAGAACCACAAAAGCTCAGCTTCACTTCTCAAAAGGACTAATGCTGAGCTCAGATTTGTTAAGAAGGTCCCCCAGCTGAATGCGCACTCTCAGATACTTCATCCTTCCCAATGCTTTAAAGGAGACCAGCCAGGTGACAGTAAGGCTTTAGCTGGATAACCCTGGAGCTAGGAGAAATGTTTTGAGCTGGTGTAGCTGAGGATGGCAGCAAGACTTGACATTTCCAGCTTCAGCCACTGACTGGCTTTTGTCTGACAAGATGACTTTTAAAACCTTGGAAGAATTCAGATTGAAGCGGGTTCCTGTCCAGTCTGGATCTGAACAGAGTGTCTCCAAAAAATACTGGACATGGGGAGAGCAATTCAAGAAGTCTCATGTTTCTTTTATGGGCCAATATGACCAAGCATGGTATGAAGGGAAGAACTTTAATGTTAATGGAGTAAGCCTTCAGATATGATGTAAACCAGAGTTCCTGGCTGTTTTCTCTCTGCATCATCCTTCTGGATGCTTTCCAGCTCCTCTCTGCCTACCTACGCTTCCAACTGCCTAACAGAGTGTTTATTTCCTGCCCCAAACTCTTCAGTAGCATTCTTGTTCACTAGTAAAGAGCAGCTTCATGTTAGCAGTGGGTGAGGAGAGCTTCTACCTCTCAAAGGCTGCTGTTCGACTTAGTTAATTAAAATTTATGACCACACTTCAAGCACAAGAACACGCTAAGAGGCAGAGATACAGGAGAAACTGGTGAAATGAACAGCCTGAGTGACAGCCACTGGAAACATCTTGTTAAGCAGAAATGGGTTCTGATCTTTGTTATGTGCCTCGAGTGTTACCTTAGATGGCACAAAGCAGCTGCAAATCACTCTCCAAATGGTAACACTGGTGCCCAGTTTGCATTGGCCAATGCCAGGGATCAGCAGCAGACCCCTGGCACAGGCAGTGTCTGTCACCCTGCCTTTTCCAACAGGCAACACAACTGCAACCATCTCTTTTTCCCTATTCAAGCAGATCATCAGGTGACTGAAAGGTGCTTAGATCTAAATCAGGTACTGTTCCTGGAGCCTGTTTCCAAGCAAAGCCTTGCCTGGCCATCTCAGACTCTCCTGGCAGTTCTGGCAGTTAAGGAACACTCAGTTTAAAATAGGGGCTTAATCTTAGATTTCCCATGTTTCTCTCCTCTTATCTAGCACAAAATACTGCAAGAAGTTAAGAAAAAAACTCCCAGAAACCCTTCTCTTTGCACATATGAGGAACAGCAAATCATAAGCAGGTTCTCTGAATGCTCATCTCTATGATTATATATTTCACTGTCAGCTAAAACCACAGGAATAGGAAAATATTCCCGTGAAAATACTGCCTGTAATGAGAGGACTTGGTTGTCACATTTGGTAAGACATAATTTATCTTTTATCTGGTATTAGTGAATAATATCACTTCTCCATTCACTGTAGTGTGCTTCCCTTAGAAATCCACACAAATGGTCCTCAGTAGCCAATCCTAGGTAAAGCAAGCTTTCTTTTCTAGGTGGCATAATAATTCCAATAATACATGGAATCTTCTCCAAGTTCCCCTGCTTATTCTTCCCCTCTTTCTGCAAAATTTTCAGACAAATAAAATCTCTCTACTCAATTGCATCCCAATTCAGCTATGTTGATTTATGCTAGAAAAAAAAAACCCAACCAAGTTAATCTGTTTTCTCTTTTCCTTACCTTCCCACCTTCCTGCAAGGGTCATTTCTTTGTCTGGGTGATGCATCCCCTGGCCAGAAGGTGCTGCCTTCTACAGAAGGTGGTGTTTTCACATCCAACTCAGTGCTGGAGCATTTCTTTCTTTCTTTGTCTGCAGCCCTAACATCCTCTTGTTCAGCAGAGATAAAAAACCACAAAGGGTGTGGGTTATGTGAGGCATTTCCTGCAACATTTAATAATCCCAGTAAAACACTGGCATGTATTGCTGTCTGCTTACAAACCTCTCTGCTCTGGTGAAGTTGCAGCTTAATATTTAAGTCACCTGAATAACCTGCTTTATCCATCTGCAGATCACAGTGAACCCAACAGCCTCTGTTGGACTTGGCACACCAGAGCCAGATTCTGGTACTAACAGCAGGCTCAAATAATACATCCTTATTTACCAAATGGCATAAAATGAGGTGTGGATCACTCTCCTAACCCAACTAACCCTAGATGTTCACAGATGCCCTCGCAGTGAGCCACACAGCTTTGTTTCAGGGACAGTCTGTCCCCATTCCCCATCAGGAGGATGACTTAACTTTCCCAAGCACACACCCCCCAAACCTTCATCCCCTCCCAGAAAACAGCCCCGGCCAGAAAACATCACTGTAGCAACTGCAGCAATTGTTTTGATCACTTATTTAAACAGGACAATTTGCATGTTCCATGTTTTAGGAACCTGGAACAACTGGAAGTGGAGAAATACTTGACAAGCCTGTTTTGGATAGGGACTGGGTAATTGGATAGGGACTGGGTAAGTCTCTGCTCCTGTAGGATGGGGAGGATGTTTGAAGGAGCTGATTGGAAAATAAAGGCATAAAAAAACCCCAACCAAACAAAGCTAAAAAAACAACCAACCAACCAAAACCAAACCAACCAACAAAACACAAAAAACAACCCAAAAAAAGGTACCTCTTCCTTTCCTCTGTTTGTTTTAGAAACAAACCAATTTTGTCAATCATTGAAAACAAACCAATTTGTCTGTAGATTTGTTAATCTACAGATTGATTTTTATAAAACAAATAATAGAAATGAAGCTTTTTAGCTTTGTGAAGCACCAAGAACCTCCCAACAATGCTGAGCAGTTCCAGCTTCACTGTAAACCTGCATTCCTATTAAAAAGCTCCTTGCACAGAACCCCTGAAATTAAAAATTTTTTTTGAAGCCTAGCCTAGAACATAAAAAACAAAACAGAGTTCAAGGGCCTTTCAAAACCAACAAAAAACTAGCAAATATTTAGCAATTTCCCATTTTCCCCACACCGAAAGCATAACGTGCTTCCAAATATCTTGAGAATTCTCTAAATAGATATTGTAAAATTCCCTTAACCTTTCACTAACCACCAAGCCCTTATTAGCTAAAGAGGCTTCCAGGGAGGTGTTTGTAGGTAATTACCCAAGAATTAATCATAGGATTAACAGAAAAGACAAAATCTAATACATAACCAAGTTCTTGCATAGGCAAATCATTGTGAGGTATGTTACCAATTTTCCTAGAAGGGCACTGTCAGAAATGCAATTTCATCTACCCAATTAGCAGGCTTTGCTGCATTACAAATCTGTCACTGCTTTCTTTGCACCAAACAGCTGCTTGTGCAAGTAACTGTGTGAAACCCTCTTAAAAACCACAGGTCTGTATAAAGGGGGCTTAGGAAAAAAAAAACCAACCCAACCCCACCATAAATTTCCAAGCGAGCTGCACTCGGATGGACTTGCTCTGGCCAAGAAGCAGTTAAAATTATTAGGATGGGAATTCCATCATGCTATTAATGTCCTGCAATTCAGCTGTGACTGTGTTCTGTTCACTTGGTTTTCCTCTTCAAGTGCTGTTCTGTTTTTAAAGCTGCTTTGAAGGAATGCTCTCCAGTGGACTGCTGCCTGTCACTGCTCCCTGTCATGTGTCCGATAATTAAAATCTGACTGATTTACTGACTGGCATCAACCAGCACAGCTCAAGAGTTAGAAGATGTTCATCCTTCCCAAGGCTAAATTTACTTGGTGAAAAGGGGCCACTTGCTTCCAGCCCGAGCTGTCATTCAGCTGCTGTGGAAACCATAAAGATAGCTAACAGAGCCCCAGCCAGCAGTCTTTAGTTTATTTTATTCTAATATTTATTGCCACCCAGAAAATGAACATAATACAGACAAGTTAGTGAGAGCACTGCACTAGTGATTTGTGAGGCTGGTGTGGAGTGAGAGCAAAACAGTTCTGCAGTATTAAAATAAAATAGAACAGTGGTGTTTCCCCAAAGTATGGCAGGGCTGTAGCTGTGTTTATTTTAACCCTAATGGGGTGCAATTTATTATTACATTTTAAGTAGATGCACTCTTGGAGAAGGGTGGTTGGTTGGGTTGGGGTTTTTTTTTCCCTTTTTTTTTCTAAGTGCACAGTGCTCAGAAGTAGGAAAAAAAGCAAAGGCAAGGCAAGGAATATCATGTCATCCTGTGTGAATGATCTAGCAGTATTAATGGAGCCTCCAGGATCTATTGAAAGCAGCAACTTCAATAGCCCAGGGTCATGATATCAGTACTTGAGATGGAACAAGCTATTTACAAAAGATTTAAACTCTGGGGAAGATGCCTCCTTCGGGCTCTCTGCCTTTTTCTCCTTAGCCTTTAGGGTCACATCCTGCTCATCTGGCTCCACGGGTTTTGCTGTTGTGGGCTGGATGTGACAGTTGCCAGTGATCTTCAGCTCCGACCCTCCTTGGAGCAGTGTCACCCCAACCCACAGCACAGCAGCCCTGCTCCCCACTTCCCAGCCTACACTTTAGTCTTTTATTTTTTTTTTTTAGTTCACTGCTCTCAGGTTTTTGCTTTTTTTCTGTTCTCTCAGCTATGATATTTGTCATTTTCTCCACATAAATAAAGCAAACCTTAAATATATACTGTCTGGTAAGAAACCCAAATACCTTTCCTGCATGAACAAGATTAATCACACATAATATTTACAGTACTAAACAAAACAATTATAACATCATATATACTCAGTTGAACAAACACACTGACAGTTTTTTTTGAAAACATACAGTAAAATCAAATAAAAATCCATATCAAGAGTAAAGGAACTGATCTTTAATTTGTATTCCTCTTAAGCCATTTTTGAGACCAAAAATTCAGATGCAGGCACCTTCTCCAGAAGTCATCAAGGCCTGATTTACCATGTCTCTGCTGTGTAGATACAGCTGGAGGGACAAGAGGAGCATCAGAAAAAAATGAGAAAGAGGAGTCAAAGGAAAATTTCTTATCATTTCTTACTTGAGCCTTAGTCATGCAAAAAGTTCCACTGACCTTAATGGCTCTCCTCAGATACTTCAGATTCATGCCAATGAGTGTCTGCAGGGTCAGGTTCTTGAAACCAAGCACCAAAACATATCCCTAAGCTCCCCTGTGTAAAGCAGTACTCTAAACTGTCCAGTATCCCAATCAGATGTCCTGGATAAACAAAACTATTACAGAAAAAAAAGATAATAAAGCAATGTTTTCTACAGTGCAGTGTAGTAACGTCATGTTTGCTAGAAGAACATGCAGAATGATTTATGTGCATGTTCAAAGACACTCCTGTGCTGGAAGGGGGAAGGAGAACGAATAAATGTCCAGTACCTATCTATGCAAAAGAGCCAGAGCACAACCACCAAATTTAACTAACCACCCAAGTGCTGTCACATCCCTGGCCACCATACAAGTCTCCTTCTGATCAGCTGTAGATCTGATGTGCTGTCACAGACTGTAAAGGGAATTCAGAATTACCCCTAACCAACAACTTCATCATTCACTCTCAAAAGTATTTCATCTTCCCTTGTCTCCTTGCTTTCTGGAATTTCTCTCGACCTGATATTTCTTAATTGGAACTTATTTTTTACAGGTCATCCATGACTTCTCAATGTCTTGGTGCTTGGTATTCTCATTTGGAACAGCAATCAGTTTTGCCCGTTGATCTTTAGCATTTTACATTCAATTTTCATGCAGCTTTTTCTAGCATGGAGCAAAAAAACCCACCTTTTTGACAAATGGAGGTTTAACAGCAAGTCTCAGGCATCTTTGAAACAAAACCAGTGGTCTGTAAAAGGAAAAGATGTCTAAAAAAAAACCCCAAAACTCAACAAGCCACAAAAGCAACAAAAAAAAGCACAGTAAAATTGCCTGCCATTCTGGAGCACCCAGGGGACCAGATTTTTTCCCAGTTAGTCTGGAGATCACTGTAGACTCTGAACATAAGCTGTGGTTATATCACTTTTATTTCAGGAAGTACCAGCTGTAAGTGATAGTATTTGGACATAAACTTGTGTAGCTTTGCCAGCTACACTAGTGGTCCTTCCAACCTGCTGTGGTAGTGAATTTAGAGGCTGGGGACATGCTGGATGAAGAAAGAGATCATCTCATTTCTTTTAAATGTACCTGCCATTAATTTCAGCAAGCACTGGGTTGTTGTTATATTAGGACTTCAGTTTTCACTCCATACTCAAAACATTAAATACTGCAGTCAAATTTCTTTGCATTTTTCTTCTTTCCAAATGCCCTTCTTCCAAAATCAGTAGTACAGGAGGATGAAAATTGGTTTCTAGTATGATTAATGCTGAGCAAAACTTTCAGCTCAATACCAGACAAAGATCACCTGGTTTTGATATAATGCCTCTTTCCCTTTTTCTCTTGCTCCCTCTCTCCTCCCTCTTTCTCTGGGGATGCACAAAGCATTTCAACCAGCCCTACTCCAGCTCCAGATCCCTCACCCTGGGTTCCTGTAATACCACCTCCACACTGAAGTGATTCCAGGAGTTGCTGCTCTCTACCTTTTCACCTCTAAGTACCCTCTGAAAAGAAAAGGCTTTCTCACTCTCTCTTCCAAAATATTTGACAAGTTGGATGACCCCATTCATATCTTCAATGTCATTTTGATGGCAAGGGGATGACAGAGTTTTCCAGCAAACATGAAATGTGATGCTCTTCCAGTCAATAGGGTCTTCAAGGAAGCTTTTTGCAAGTTCACCTGAGCTTATTAGAAACCAGGACAAGAAAAATGGTTTCACCCTTGCTTTAGTCTAAGGTTCAACTACACTTTAATATAAACAAGGTTGGGAAGTTACTTGGACTTTATGGGAGGAGAACAAGAAAACACTGTCCTGGCAAGGTATGGGCACTTCACCAGGGCTGGGCTTTTCCCTGTCCTCTCCCTGACCACCCCTGTGGGATGGTAGGAACTCTGGCCTGGCATTGCAGACTGGAGGCACAAAGTTCTGGACACTGGCACACACCAGCAACCCAGAGCTCAGGCAGACAGGGGTGAGCAGCTGCCCTCACTGCATCAAACGCAAACAGTGGAGGTTTTGCAAAATCCTTCTGAAACATCCAAGATGTTTCACCCACTTTGGAATCCAAGTGAGGGAGCTTTTGAAGATGGAAAAGCAATTTCCTTCCCTCACTGAAACCACAGGAGTGCAAAGAGGAAAATACTGCTCTCATACCTTTTCCCTGATGTCCCACAATGTGCCACTGGCTGCTGGCTGCTGCCACCAGGCCTCACTCTGCACCTCCATGGTCGTGCCAAAACACCTCACACTGTCTTCATCTCGGATGGAGAGGGGTAGAAGGCTTCACACTAACCATGTCTCACTCAGTCTCCTTTACTGCTGTATAAAATAAACAAATTTCCTTAGAAACTGTGACAAGGCAACAATAAAAAAAAGCCAATATCAGAAGGCAAGATGTTTAACGTTCTTTAAATGCCTGATTTGAGCAAAGCACCTAAGCAGTTCTAAAATGTGACCCATAATGTCTTTCAGCCCAAAGGATGTAAGCAGGATATTGAAGATTACTCATATGTAGGAAATATTCAATTCATCATTGAAATGCACCCACTTCTCCAGTGAAATACAGCAGATACTTAACAGCACCCAGCAATTCACTGCACATTGAAGGTGGGGTGTGGAAAAAAAAAATATTAAAAAAATAAAATAGAACAGCATCCAGATTAAATTGCAGATGTCAGGAACGGAATTCACCAACTGGGAGGAGAAGAGCAAAAAGGGAGATTACTATTTTCATGTAAAATAAATCAGTCTGCTAATCAGGCTGGGATTTTGCTGCTGGGAGTTAAGGAGGGCAAGAGGAGAACAGTAATTTTTAGAGCTGCCACTGTAAACTGCAGCCCCTCTTGCTTCAGAGCTGCTTTGATGCAGCATCAGAGAGGGAGCATCTTGAAGCCTTGTAGTGTCAAGGCTCAAACGGGCATATTTTAAAGGAACAGGAAGTAAATTAAGCCAATTAAACCATTTTAATGCTTTGACTTTTTTCCAGTGCTTGCTGACAAAGCAGATTTTTCTCAGCTTTTCTCAGCAATGATCATTACCTACATTTTAGGGCATAACTATTTCCCAGCTTCTGTGGGTTCACACCAAAAACTTTGTCATATCCCTTTGCTCCAAGCACAGTTTGCACAGACAACATGGACCTCAGCAGCCTCAACATCCTCGTTGGGACTCTGTGTGTCTAGAGAGAGCCAGAGCAATGCAACAGAGCTGGTGAAAGCCCTGCCAGGCTCTCCTGGTGGGATTTATGCCCCAACAAGGAGAACTACCCCAGAAACCTTCCAGCTGCCAGTGCTGCTTGTGCCCTGCAGCAGCTCAGTGAACTGCTGGGTGCTGCACTGGGGCTGCTCTGAGCCCATCAGGGCTTTTCTGTTTGTCAGCATCAGGAGGTATAAAAGGAAGCCCTTTATCTCCCCTTTATGGGGCCATCATAGCCTGGCTTTTTGCAAACTACTCCTCCCTCCAGCTCTGAACCCACCAGCCAATTTCTAACCAGGACACCAAAATGACCCCCATGTTTTGACATTCCCACATATTGCTTTAAAAGTCAGTTTCTGGCAGAGATACTGACCTGAAGCAAAGACACATCAGGAACCAGTTATATTGGGAAGCAATCCCAGAATAGGGTGGAAGTGGAACTGAAAGGTATATCCAGGTAAATCTAAGGCCTTTAAGGCTTTTCACATTACTAAAAGAGCAAGTCTTACTGCTTTTTATCTTCTTTTTTTTCATTTTTCTCTCACCTTCTCTCACCACTTGTTGAGGCTTTAGTGCTGGCTGGACACTGAGCATCACACATACCAAGATGTTTACTAAACCCCAGTGTAGATCATCACAGAGCTCATTAAATAAAGGCACATACACTGTGAGACAATTAAAAGAGTTTAACATAGAACAAAGCAGAGGAAGAACTAAAACTGCAGATCCCCTTGTATTTTCTGGCAAGTCACCTGTCAACTGGAGGAGCTCTTCCACTAACTGATGCTTGTGAAGAGCCTGACATATCCATAACCGTGAATATCTCAAATTGTTATGTCAACTGAAGTTACTGTGAACTTGAAATTGTACTGGCAGGGGAGGTCTCTATTGTCATGATTCCTATACAGAGGAAAAGCTGAGGAGGAAAGAGAAAAATAGAAAATTTAGCAACACAAGTTTAGGTGTTTTACTCTTCTCCTTAGACACTAATGACAGAACCAGGGGAATGGGCTGAAGTTGCAGCAGGGGAGGTTTAGATCAGATTTGATGAAGAAATTCTTTACAGAGAGAGTGGTGAGGCTCTGGAACATGGTGCCCAGGGTGGTGGTTGAGTCACAATCCCTGGTGGTGTTTAAGAAATGGGTTGACATGGTGCTCCAGGACATGGAAGGAGACATGGAGGGGGCTATTTGTGTTTTTTGAATGACCTGGTATTTAGGTTTTTTGTTGTTGTAGGTTTGGTTGGACTTGGTGATCTGGGAGGTCCTTTCCAACCAGGATTAGTCTGTGAGTTTGTGAAATCTCAGGCCTGGTGGTTCAGGACTGTCTGTTACCCACCCTCACAACAAGAATGTGTTTGGACAAAGAACAGAATGTATTCAAACAGGTAGGAAAGGCTGCTTTGTTTGGATAGTACCAGTGGACCAGAGTGACTTCTGAGATGTCAAGAGGTGAGGCTGGGAAGAAGCCCAGCTTCCTGACCCTCCCAAAGCTCAGTGTGCCTGTGCTCCTTCCAGGGCAGGGACTGAACCATGGCTCCTGTGCCTGCTCCTGAGCCAGCAGCTGAGATGCCTGGGGCCCTTCACTGTCACAGCCACACTAGTTCACCCGTCCTGCTGGAGGGGATGGGTCCATTGATGGTCCCTGCTGGCACAGGGGCAGGAGTTAACAGAGTAAGTCCCCACAGCCATCTGTTTACCTGCAGTGCACCGAGAGCTCCCTCACGACCAGAAAAGCCCATTACCAACCCCAGGCTGAAGCTTTCCATGCAAATAACTTCACCTCCCTAAAATCTGCTCTTGACATCTTCATCTGGCCAACTGTAAGATCTGAACTGGGGAGTTCTGGAGCTGACTCCAGGTCTGAAGAGCTGTCCCTGCACCAGGACTGCATGAGCAGGCAGAGAGCCCAGCAGAGTTCCTCCCAGGCCCTGGTTTCTGCACTCGTGCCAGAGTTCCTCTGTGGCTGCCACATGTCATGGTGTGAGGTGACATGTCACATCACTGTCAGGGTGACACGTCGCCACGTTCCCGTGCAGCTATCATGGACACACAGCTAAAAGCCCTCACTACAACTGTTTCCACTTAGGTGTTTAGTTTGGTAAGGATTACTGACTGGGATGTAGGAATTCCTATCAATCACAGTGTCAGCTGGACAGAAATGAAGCTCCTTTTAGCTGAGCCTTTGGAAACAAGGGTAACAACACAGAATGGTGTCCGTGTCTCCAAAAGTGGGTTACATCCATCAGGGTAATGACACAAATGACTAGCTGGAGACAAGGGAGGGTTCCTTCTCTTGCTTCTGGAGATGTCACAAGAAAAGAAAAAACAACAGCAACAACAACAAAAATTTAGCTAAAGAATATTTAAACCCTCAAATTAGTCCAGGAATGTCTTTCTGAGTTTGCAGAGAGCCTCAAAAAGAAGAGATAGAGCCATTCATCTGTGCCAGTGCTCACAGACCAATAATATATCAAAAAGTTTTAAGGCTAATACACTGGAGGCCCATAACGTAGTTAATTCACAACCTCTAGTAGCTACTACAAGGTAGCTGGTAAGCTCAAACCCTCAGCTGCTGTGGGGACACTGTCAGCCTTGCCCGAAGGCTTCACATAAAACCCACATGAGATTTGTCCCCATCATGATTTAAAGCCAGATATCTTCACAGTTGTGTGTTAATCTTGTTGTAAAAATACATCTTTTTTTTTTTGGTGAGGGAAATTTTTCCCAGTGGAGAAAGCATGAAGAGCTACCTGCAAGGGAGAATGTGGATGTGAATACATGCATACAGGTACATACATGTGCACACACATACATGTGGGCCTAATTTGCATGTATTTGCAGGAAGAAAGTTAATTCACTGTTAAGTTTTCCTGCTCCTGAGTAGGAACTTGGGTAAGGAAGCACAAGCAGACAAGGGGGCAAAGAAGAGGTACTTATTCTCCTGGATCTGGGGAATTCTCTGTCTTGGAGAAAGAATCATAGAATTGTAGAATCATTAAGGTTGAAAACGGACCTTCAAGACCATCAAATCCAACCATCTACAAAACATCATCAGCCCACTAAACCATGGCCTCAAGTGTCACATCCAGATGTTTTCTGAACCCCTCCAGGGATGGTGACTCCAGCCCTCCCTGGGCAGCCTGTGCCAAGGCCTCACCACTC
>JANHGL010023206.1:7032-31892 GCA_024611195.1 Ceyx melanurus | reverse complement strand
GTTGTGGAGTCTCCTGCTCTGGAGACACTCAAGACCCTCCTGGATCTGTTCCTGGGTGACTTGGTCTAGGTGCCCCTCCTCTGTCAGGGAGGTTGGACTGGATGATCTTCTAGCTCCCACCCCCTGGCATTCTGTGATTCTGTGGTGAGAGGGGCAGAAATGAGATGCCTCTTGCTTCTAAACACCAGGAAAAAGTCTACAGCCCACAGTGTCTCTAGCTGGCATGGAGACAACCCGTGTTGATTCTTTGGTTTGAATGTTCTTTTCAGTTAAGCACATAAATATTCGTGCCTTGGCACAGCTACTTCCACGGTGACATAAGCTGGAGAAGCAGTTTAATAGATGAAAGAACAACTATTGCATTTATCCTTTTGATTCTCCACCACTTAATAGGGAAGTCCTAAAGAGAAGACAAAGCAAATAATAATTAGAGCACGTTGCTGTACAGGATGAAATGTGCAAATGTCTGTGCTGCTGTCTGCAGAGCAGTGTAAAGATCCTCCCAGTAGCTTTAAATGGCCTGTTGAGCTGGTAAAGCAGGGAGCCTAACATGAATTAATTCACTGTTTTTTAGCACTTGGTATCTTGTTTAAAGCTGCTTTGGATAGCTGTGGCATCCTGCAGTATAGAAGCACTGCCTGGCTCCCTTCTGGGTCACTTGAGGAGGAACCATTCAGTGTTGGAAGGAATTGGGAGTGTGGTCTTGGCTGCCTTGGGGTGAATGGAGGTTGAGGGAAGTGAGCATTAGAAATGCAAAATAAACCCGAATTTCATGTGCAAAAAGCCCAGTTCTCTACTGCTGGGGGGCTGGTTTTCATTCTTTTCCTTAGTGTGTGTTGGATATAAACTCAGAGTAACAGCCCAGAGGTTTTGTTTTATGGGAAAAGGAGATGCTGAAGCTTGTCAGGGACCAGGACTCGCCTACAAGTCACAATTTTTAAGGAAAATTCCATTTAAACAATACCTTTCCCAAAGCTGCTTCCCTCATCAGCTGGATGGCAGCATCGGGGTAATGGGAGGCAACCCTGGCAGATCCTGGGTTCCTCTGTTGGACAAAACTATCATTCATCCAATGAAAAACATCTTAAGATGTTTTCCAGCTACAAAGCTCAGTTAGAAGATGCTAGGCATGCTCCTGGGTCTCCTGTGCATGTTTGCTTTCCAGAGAGTTATTAGAGGGCTAAGAGGCCAAGATGCATCAGTGGTGGCTTAGGCCACCTAGATGACCATTGCCTTGGACAACTCCAGGCTGCTGAGCTCAACATGACTAAACTCGAGCACTTTGTATGATGCAAAAGCCTGCATTGATTTATAAATGGCCTGAAATCCAAAGTTTGCTGGAGTTCTGCCTTCCCCTCTCTGCCCATGAGTGGGGCACAGCCAAGGCAGTGGGTTATGGAAGGGAAAACCTGATCTTCCTGGCCTGTTGGCAGAACTGAAGTGTGATTTATTATACACTTCAGCTCCGTGCACAAAGAGAACTTCTTAGCATGTATCTTGAAGCTGGAGCTAACTCCTCTTGATACCAAGCCAGTTGATGATGTGCTCAGCTGCTTCCAAGAGAGGAGACTCCAGGATGGATGTGGCCTCTCCAGTGCAGCTACAAGACCACCAGGCTCACGTGCCCAGGCACCTTAGTGCTCCAGGGCTTGTGTCTGGAGGTGCCAAGTTTGGAATGATCAAAGATTTGCTTTTAATTGTGTGCAGCTCCAGATGTGCACCTAAAAGATGACAAATTAATCTCAACAATTTGTCTTAATTGCTGTAATACTTAGAGAGGGGGGGAAAAAAAGCCTCGGTGCTTATGAGTGGAAGGAAGAAGAAAATATTTGGAAGTGCTTTGGAGGTCATGAGTATTGGATTGGAGCTTGTACCAATGTAATTTCTGTTGGGAGTCGAGTCTAATAGCAATGTAATTTATAGGAAATATATAGCCAGGGGCTTTGTCTGAGTTGCACTGAAGTTAATGGTAAAACTGCAGTGTCCTCAGTGGGGGCAGGATGTGATGCCTGGAGAAAAGTTGTATTATTAAAAGTTTATTAACACTTCATATGGCAGAGCTATCCTCCCTTGCCACGTGGTTCCATCTGTGAGGCATAAGAGCTGAAGAACCAAACAATAGAAATGATGCTCAAAATTTCCTCTCTGTCTGCAGCTCTCCACACAACACAGTTTTAAGGGGTCTGTTGAAAACATTTGGCAAATAGATTAAAATATGGTTCTTCCAGGCAAAAAAAAACCCCTTGGAGCAGGGTTTGTGGAAGAGCTGTAATGGATTTTTAACCCCTCCAATTTAGCAGTGCAACACCTCCTGCCAAATTCCAACGGGCAACCTACCCAAACAAGGAGCAACTTGATGTGTTAATTTTACACTCTGGTAGGATTAGCTCTTCACAGAGCTGATGAGTCCTTCCCTTCCCTTGGTTCTGCCTGCCAGGGATTAATCTCACTCTGCTTTCTTTGTGTATACATTTAAAAATCTCTCTTCTATTTTAGAACTGAATTTTGTTGCCCACACAAACATACCTGGTGAGCATCTCGTGCCAGGAGTGTGGTTTTCTTCTCACTCACTTCAATAGCACTTTTGAATCACCTCCCAGTCCTCTCCAACCTGTGCTGCTGTTACAGGTACTGCTCTGTCATATCACTTCAGGGGATTGTTAATCTCATGATTAATTCCCACTGTAATCTCAATTAAAGGTGCAGACACCTCAGCTTTGCAGTCCTAGTGATGGGAAATGGATGGTGTCTATTACTGCACAGGGAGCTGCTGGCTCCTTTTTTAACCTTGGGGAAAAAAAATGGTGCCCTGCAGTAGAAAGTTAACACTTTGCACGAGCAGAAACACTTTGATTTTGCTCATTTTCAGAGCAGCTCTGCTGCCTCCTCTTGGGGAAGTGGTTGTCTGCTTCATCCCAGAGCTGGGATGTCCCTGGATGCTGGGATGGGGAATGGCTGTGAAAGGGTTGTTCTGGTGAACCTCTGCTGTGGGGCAGTGGGACTGGGCTGCTGGCTTGTGGGATGCTGGTACCAACTGGCATCATGAAGACTTGCAGGACCAAAAGAAAATTTGCTGTACAGCTCTTCATCTCCGTTAGAGGGTAGGGAGAGACAAATTTATTAGTGCTGCACAACATTTTTCTTGTTAATATTTCATCCAAGTAAGTTCCTGAAAGGCTTGAAAGGAGTGCTGAAAAATTACTAAGTATTAGTTGTTACCACTATTGATAGCAGTGAAAATTCAGACTGCTGAGCACTTGGGTAGGACCTGCCAAGATAAAAAGGCTGTGATTATGGGGGTGGATTTATTTTTTTTTTGATGTCTCTCTAGGGCTAACCAAAGGGTTGGAAGGCCATATGACTTGTGAGAAAGCATTTCATGCTAGAAGAATCTGCAGAAGAAAAGCCTGTTCCTAATCAGCTTTGAAGTCTGCCTAATTCCAAAGCAGAGATTCTGAAATCCACAATGAGAGCTGTGTCTGCAGCCACCGTGCAGCAGGTCCCAGCCTTTGCTGATGTCTTGGACAAAACAGGGTTGGGGTTGATTCTTCTCTCTCAGTTCTGCTTTCCTCCTTTTGGCTGCACTTGGAGGTTTCCATTGGCTGCAGAGTTTTCCTTTTGAACCAGCCAGACTGGAAGATTTATTCTGCTGCTCACTGGGGTTCTACTCTTGTGTTATCAGTCCCAGCAAGGTAGCTCTGCTGAAATCAATGCCATTGGAAAGCAGCTGGTGCAGCCTGCAGAGTTGGGGCCAGGGAAGAAGATTTACCTTCTGGAGCTCTGTGGACCACCACAAGTGTGAAGGTGAAGCAACCAGGAGTCGGTTCTAATCCTTCTGGAGACTGGTGCTGCAGCTCCCATCCTGAGCATCCCTTATCCTCTAGGAAAGGGAGCTGGAGATGCTAAATCAGCTGCCACCTGAAAGGACCAAGAGTTTAGGAAATGGGATTTGGGGAGGGAATGTTTGAAGCAATAGAAAGCACCCGGGGTCTGCTGCATCCACAGCTAAATGTCTGAGATATTTGCATTTGAAAAAGCAGCCACCTCAGGTAAGGCCTCTAGCCACAGTCTGCTTTTTAACAGCTTTGAAGTCCAATTCATATTTTCTTCTGCAGTTTTTATTTTTTTTTTCCCCCCTCTCTCCTGAAGGCTCCACTCTGAGGGCAAATAACAAATATTATCCACAGTGTTTCATTTTAATTCAAATTACTCCAAAAGCCTTCATGCTTCTACAGCTACAAACTCAATGAGTTGCTGGCAGATTCTAGAAATAAATAAAAACAACAAATAGGAAAAATAATGTCTGTTGGGGGGGGGGAATAAAAGGCAAACAATAACCCCAAACAAACAAAAACTAATCCCATTCCCACCACCAAAAAAACCCCACTAAATCAACCACCACAAACAACATCCCTAAATCCATTAAATTCCAAACCAAAAAACCTTACCCAGCTTCCCCAACCACCTCCCATCATTTGGGGGTTGATTCTAGGTACTCAAGGTGGGCTAGGACCAGGATAGTTCAAGAGTATGGAGAATTTTCTGCTGAAATGAATGTGTCCAGCAGAGATTTGCAGCTTGGAAGAGTGGCCAAAGAAATGGGAGAAGATTTATTTAGTTTTTTGGTCCCCCCAATTTCACTTTTAAATCAGACCTATAAACTTTATAGCTTTACCCAGCATTTAATGAGCTCGGCTGGAACAATAAACTGTGGGTTATGAGACCCTGTGAATTAAACCTGTTTTCCTTCTTTTGATCCTTTTCTCCCCCTGTTAATGCTTAGGAAGGAGCAATACTGGATGGAGAGGGAGAATTGCATATAAATTAGGAGGTTTCAAGTAGCAGCAGTAGATAGCTATTTATTAATCAAGCATTAGTTATGGTAGTTAAGCATTTAGGGGTAATAAAATGCAAATGTGATTCCAGCACAAGTTGTGCTCCTTAAGAAAAAAAAAAAAAGAGAAATCTTTTAAGAAAAAAAAAAGTTGTGGTAAGTTTGAATAATATTAATTGCTGAATTTACTTGTGGTACTGGGCACCTCTAAACAGCAATTTAAGGAGTTGTTGCTCTCAATGTGTACAATGTGACTGAAATTCTCTGGTCTTCTTCAAGCAGCACCAGGGCAGGGTCAGACTGGGCACTAGGGAACAGTTTTTCACTGCAAGAGTAGCCAGAGATTGGCACAGGCTGCCCAGAGAGGGGGTTGAGTCCCCAGCCCTGGGGGTGTTGAAGGGGTGCTTGGATGTGGGTTTTTTGCAGGCTCTGTGGGTGGAGATGGTTGGCAAAATACTGATGTAGGTGAAGATTTTCTCCCATCTCCCTTTCTTGCACGTGTGATGGAAATGCAGCTAGTTAAAGCAAAACTGTAATGGAATTTTTGTAAGCAAATTGAAGTAAATCAAATGTAATTAGGAAATACTGTAAATGGAAGTATCAGGCATAGTAGTTAAGTGTGAAGCACTATTATGAAAAGCCAAAAATGAGCCAATGTGAGCTGGGCTGGTTAAGTAGGAAGAGCCACTGG
Organism: Ceyx melanurus; assembly: GCA_024611195.1. NCBI lineage: Eukaryota > Metazoa > Chordata > Aves > Coraciiformes > Alcedinidae > Ceyx > Ceyx melanurus. The sequence continues at coordinate 26,367 of JANHGL010023206.1, read as the reverse complement.
GGAGTATGGAGTCCTTTGGCTGTTGTGGAGAGCAGGAGAAGCTGCTCCTCCCTCCAGCTGATGGAGGCATTTGCTCAAAGGAGGTTTTATCATGAGAAATTCTGTATCCAAGTGAGCTGGAAACATGGGAAGGAGCTGTGTGTCCATCACCATTCCCTGCCCCACGGGTGAAGTCCCTGTGGAGCTGTTAAATTGTGCTGGTGTGGTCATGAATTGGGACTGAGGTGCTGAGATTGGGACTGGCAGAGCAGTTGTGCTGGATCTGGCTTTTTTTTGGGGGAGCCTGTGGCAGAAACAGAGCTGTGATCAGCAGCCAAACCTCTCCTTGTGCAGGGCTGCCACAAGAGAAATTGCAGTGCTAATGTAATGGTGGAAGCAAATCTCTGAGGTGGAGATGCTGCAAGCCCAACCCTGCTGCATCCCCTTGCTGCCTGAGGTTGCTCTTTCCGTGTATCAGAATATTGGCCACGTTAAAGAGATTTTATGTGCTAATCCATAGTTTTGATTGGCTTTAATGATCTCTGCAGTCTGTTATTTATCCAGGGCGTTATTACCCAGCCAGCTTTGTAATGCATGAGGTCATTAACACATCCACTTTACAGCTTGTTGGTTTTGCAGCTGAGCTAAGGTGTCGTGGGTGTTCCTGGGGATGTGCTTTGCTTCTAGATGAGTCTCCTTGATTGAGAAAAGGTAAAAAAACCACCCCAGTAAGAAAATGAGAAATCGAAAGTGGCTCAGTAACCGAGGGGGTGGCAACTCTGGTTGGTTTGTTTGGTTTTGTTTGTTTTTGTTTGGTTTTGGTTTTGGTTTGTGTGTGGTTTGTTCTCATTGTGTTTCGTTTTGATTTTTTTGTTTGTTTGTTTGTTTTATAATTAATTTTGATGTATTTTTGGTTTGGTTTTTTCTTGGTCTTCCACTATAATTCTGAGGATGGGAGAAAGGCAACTGGGCAGAGCTCCTTTCCATGGCCAGGCTTTCAAGGTGGCTCATCACTTTTCCAACCTTGATGGAGGTGGTGTCTAGGAACCCTATAGCTGTGAGACAGGGTGTGCAGGATGCAGAGTGCCAAGGACTCTCCTTTGCATCCACCCAATGGTGGAACTGCTTTCTTCTCATCTCTCTGCCACCATTCCCATGTGGGTCCCTTTGCTACCTCTCCGTTGGTCCTGTTAATGGAATAGCAACAATTGTCTGGATTATGGTATATCATTAATTCTGAATTTCTTCTCTTTGGAAGAAAGGAACAATTTAGAGGCTGTTCCCTCGCTGCTAAGTGTGGGTTTTTAACAGCAAAATAAACAAACCCCCCTGATGTGAGAAGGGACTCATTAGTGACTAATGCAAAAGCTGGAGGAAAAGGTATTTCAGCTACAAACACTTTCAGCAGGGCAGACAGACTGACTGAGAAGTGGAGCTTTTTATGCCAAAAGAAAGAAAGTGCAAATAAGTAGAATTTTTCCAGGATGATCCATAAAACTCGTATTTGAAAACCTTGAGGCAAATTAGTTTGGGACAAGGACTCCAAGAGATGTTCAACAGCAGGAGTTGGGTTGGGTTTTGGGGGTCCTGTCTATTTGTTGGACTGGGTTTCACTGAGGGGTGCATCTCCCTTCTCCACCCTGCTGCTGATGCTGTTGTTATCACTTTCATCTTGTCTTAAAAATTCCCCCAAGGTGAATTTTCCATCAGGGACTGGAAACAGTCAGAACGTGACATTTTTCTTTTGGTGGGAAATTCTGTCATTTCAAAGCTTTTCACTCAGAATTGGAATGAAAAGACAAAATTAGGCGAAGAAAGAAAATTGCTAAAGAAAAGCATGTGAATTATTCACAACTTTTTCATTATTTTAGTAAGAGTGAAATATTGCCTTCCTATAATTCTGGAGTTTTAATATGATATGTTATTTCAATTACTTGAAAACATATTATAATGCATTAAACATATAGAAGTGAAACAAGACCAGTATTTTGGCATGATTTAAAATTTGAAATTCATTGAAATAAGAGGTAAAATGCAAATTTGGGCAATTCAGAACACGGTGAGAATCACCTACATTTCTCTTTGACTTTTTTTGCTACTGGTCCAGGATGGATGTGTTGCTACATATGGTTCCAGTTCTTCAGGCTTAGGTCTTCTCCAGGAAAGCAGCTCCATCAAAGTGTGCTCTGACCCTGGTTGGGTGCCCACAGCACCTGAACTGGGCTGTACAAAAGAAGGACTGGAAACCAGTAGCTCAAGAGATTCTCATTCCCATAGCTCAACCAACTGATTTATTCCCAAGAACAAAAACTTTGATGGGGAAATGGACATCATAATAAGAACCTGCCCAGTGCTCCCAGTGTGGTTCTCATGGTTCTCCTGTCCTGACAACCCTGAGCTGGAAATGTCCCTTTCTCTTTGGAGCATTAAATAAACAGAGCAGCTTGAATTTGAGGCAGGGACTTGCCTGTCACTTGGACTGCTGCATTTAGTCCTGGAGCTGAGGTTTAAACTCTTTCTCTGAATTTTAGTATTTTATAGTCCAGAGAAGAGCTCAGCATGGGAAGGTGAGAGTGGAGGGAAGGAGCTGCTCTTGCTGGCTTGAAAATTTGTCCTTTTTGATAACATTTCCAGGGGGGAAAAAAAGCTTCAAAGGAGCCAAGGAAGCTTTCTCCCTCCTGTAGATAATGATGGTAGTTGTGCTTGACTGGGATGCTTTTGACAGCTCTCCTTGCCTTTGAACAGCTGGCAAATGGAGGCAAAGCACTGGTGGTGGTGGCCTCTGCTGCCCTAGAGCAACAGGTTTCCTTGGCATTTGAGAATGGTTCCTCCATTTCTTCAGGGTTCTTCCTGAAATAGTGGAAAAGAGATTTTGGGAGCAAGTGGTTTCTGGACTGATGTTCTTTTCCTGCCGTGTGGCAAATGTGGTCCATGTCAGGTAGCATGGGAAGTGATGCTGTTGGTACCACACAAACCAACAGTGGGTGGCTGCAACTGGTGCAACGGGCCCGTGCCAGCAGGACACGTGGCAGACACACACTGTCTTTGCTGCTGGAGTGGAATAAGAGAGAAATCTTGTCCTCAGAAAAGCCAGATGATTTAAGGATTCTTGTGGCAGGTGCCCAGCTCAGCCAGCCCTGGGTTTGTTGTTCTGTCATTAAGCCTCTTGCCAGGGCTCCCTAATTCTCGCTAAGGTGAACAAATCCAGAACAGTAGAGCCAGTCGAGTGCTGTTGAGCAGCTCTGCAGCACTTAGGGTGAGGGTGTTGCTGTCCTTCCTCTGCTTTGAGATGTGTTTGCAGGGGACAGATGCTCCTGGTTGGCAGCACAGAAGCAGCCTGAGCTCCTGTGCACTGCAGAAAGTTAGTTCCAAACCTGTTGTGTACAATGAAATGTTGCAGAGCTCTGCACCAGTCAGTGTCCTGGCTGTGCTCCTGGAGCCCCGTGGAGGGTGATGTGGCCGGGCTGGGATGATGCCACATCCAGCTGGGCAGTGCTGCCAGCTCCCTGCACCTCACATCTCTGCTGGGAGGAGTGGTAACCACAAACCCTCTGTAAAACAAGAGAGATTTGTAAGGTTTACATTTATTACAGTTTGTCAGGCTCTCTGTGCTGCCTCAGACAGATGCTGGTGCCAGTACGTGGGATTATTTTACTTCTGCACCACTTGGGAGAGCTGCTGTGATTTGCTGTTCTCCCGGCTCCTGGGGGAATCTGGAAGGGCTCTTGGCTGCTTTGTAGTCCCAAATGAGATTTTTCTGCATCCTTAATGTATTGAACTTACTGTAATATAAAGAACATCATGACACCCAGGAGGTTTCATATCAGATTTCATATGAATAGCATTATGGCCAAGCTCAACTTTTGATAAGGAACTGCAACCCCCTGCTCTCAGCTCTGTCAGCATTTGGGTTTTATTGCTTTTGTAATGAGGGGAAATAGGTGGATGGAAATGAACACTGAACGTGATTACCAGCAGGAAAAATATTGCCCTTTATCTCAAGTTTTGCTCAAGATGGAGCTTTCTGGTCTGAACACAGATGAATTCAGGTTTTGGCTCCAGAATAGGAAGGAAGAGGAGCCTGAGCTCTGACTGAATGTTGATCCAGGACCAGATACTGGCAGCCAGGCTGGGGTGGTGTCTGCAAGTGCAGCAAGCAAAGCTTGGGCATCACTGCTGCTCACGGGTGCTACCAAGGCTTTGTGTGTAGAGAAGAGAGTCAGGTCAGGAAATTCAGCATCCCTAATGGTGGATTTCCACTTGCTGCTTGGTTCTAGAAAACCCTTCTTGTCACACAGTTTGTGAAATGTTTGTCTTTTCTATTCTAGGGAAACAACATTAAACGTTGGTGAGGATTGTGTGGTGTCTTGGGGGGCAATGATGTTAGAACAGAACCTATGGTGGTTTAGAAGAATAAAAAAAAGAGGAATAAATAGGACTGTGCCAGTATCTATCCAGACAACTTGAAAGAAGGCAGAAGAAGCTCTGCTTAGCATAGAGCTAATGGCTTGGCCAAATTGCTCTGAATTGCCACCCATGTGACAGAGAGCACCATAAAGCCTGGATGTAATCTGCTCAATTCAGGCCAGAAAGGTTGTAGGATGTTTTCTTCAGACCGAAGCTTTCATCTCTGGGTTGGTTAGAGGGGTTTTTTGTTTGCTTTTGGTGGTGGTTTTCGTTTGGATTTTGGTTTTGTTTTTTTTTTTTGCACAGCAGCTTTGATGTTAAATTGCAAGACATGAGCAGCAGTGAGCAGAGCCTGCCCATGCCAGGCCAGTGGGTCAGATGGTCCTGAGCCCCCTCCTCTCTGACCTGGCAAAGAGAAACTTGCTTTATTTATTTATTTTGGTTCCCCCCCCCCTCCAAATCTGCATTTTCTCTGGAAATGAGCTGAAAGCTGCTGAGATAATTTTGTGCTTGGCTATTGATTAAGCTCATCCTGCTCCTCAGCAGGTGCTTGTTGTCCAAATGCTCCTATTCTTTTCTCCTTGCTGATTACAAGGCTGGAAATGTAATTTGTGCCCTTATCTGAAAAGAAAGGGCACTTCTTTATCTAGCCAGTGATTTGAGACGTGGGGCTCTTGTCCAGCTGTGCCCTCCTTCAAACAGCTGCTGGTGGGTGCCCGGGATGGGCACCCCGGGTGGACCCAGAGCCAGGGTGGCAGCTGAGTAATGGTTTGAATTTGCTCAGTGCTAATGAGCACCTTTCTGTGCTGATTGAAAAGGGTGTTAATATTGAAAGAGGTGCCTGGGATGCTGCTCTCTGTGTGCAGACAGGTTGTAGAGATCTCTGAGATGCTCTGCCAGGGTGCAGTTAGTCTTGGATGAAGTGATGAATTAATGCCAAAGTGGGGAGTATTGAAATATTTAATTATATCATCTATAATATATGTCTCACGATGGTAATATACATCTCATTTTGACACGTTGAAAACAAAGTGTTTCTCTCTTTGGCTTCAAATGTATGATTTGAGAGTAAAGCCAGTCACTATATAGATTTTCCTTTTAAATCAGAGGAACTAAAAGCAACATTCTGACTGCAAACAACATTTTTGTTTATTCTCTGACAGAAGAGAAATCTGCTAGATTATCCTGAGGATGAAAAACAAATATTTTTCTCAATCACATTAGGGTTTTTCTGCCTGAGAACCTATTTTTGTTGCAGCTCCACTTGGTTCCTCCTTCTTGAGTGTCCAGGGAAAGGTACTGCAGAGAGAGAGAATGGAAATGGATGGAAAAGAAAATGGCTCATCCTTTTCTGGGATGCAGCAGTGGAGCTGAGAGGTCCTCGTGGTCTAACAGGGTCTCTTTAAAATTCTGTCAAATTAATTTTCTCCCTGTTGTTAAAATGACAACCTCTGGCATCGGGATCAACTTGAAAGGCAATCAACAAGGAAATTGCATATTCTATTGCCAGTGTATTAATGTCATCGTTTGAAATGCACACTCATTTTCTGCCATTGACCCTGCAGAGGAGGGAAGACAACCTAATGATTTGCTGGCTGGTATTTTGCCCCTTGGCAACACCAGAGAGGTGCAGCTTGGTGAACAGGGTCCCATGTTGGAGAGGGTGGGAGGTATCTGTGGTCAGACTACTGCTGCTTACCATAGAAACCATTTATCTGAAGTTTCTGACCTTAAACTTCTGCCTGCTCTGTGATTTACAGCTTAGATTTTTATTGCAAGTTGTTGGTTGAAAAATATCCTTTTTTTTTTTTTTTAGAGAGATAATCACACCCAGGTGCAGGATTGTTTTTGCAGTGTTATCCTGCTGAATTATCATTCATGAAAGAGTTTGGAGATGGTTTTCAGGCTGAAATTTTAAAGTGCCTGAAGTAGAATAGAGGTTAAAAAGTATTTCTTGTAATAGATGTTTAGTTTCAGTGGAGAGCCAATTTCCTTCAGGTTTAATCAAGGTCATTAGAACGACACCAAGGCTGAATTAATTCATAATTTTTGTGTCTGGAAACAGAAACTGCTGCAAGGTTCTTCACAGAGATGTGCAGCATGGGGTGAGTGCCTGGGCTGGGGCCTCACAGAGGTTAACTGGCTTATTGCACAATAATAAGTAAAAACATTTCTGTAAGACACTGGAAAACTGTGGCTCTGGGCTGTAGATGTGGATGATGTTACTGGATTTTGGTGTGAATTTATCTATTATTAGGATTTGTAATTTTTTTTTCCACTGTGGGAAAAAAAAATGTGTGTGGTTTTGGTTTTTAGGTTTTTTGTTTGTTGGTTGGTTTTTTTTTCTGTTGTTTTAGTTTTGGTTTATTATTATTATTTTTTCATCCATCTCCTTTCAAGAGATTTCTGTAGGGGGGAAGGGAATGCTGCTCTTTGACTGATCCCAGTCAAATGTGTGTTTTAGGAACATCTAGGAACCAGATTCTTGGCCATCTTCTGCTGAGGTTCATGGCATGAGAATCTGCTGCTCACTAAAGAATAATTAAGAAGTTGTAATTCTTCAAGCAGCTGGATCAGTCCTCCCTATTTATCTCAAACTGATTCTTCTGTTCTCTGGGAAAGACTTTTGCACTGACTAAACAACTGGGATGCAATGATACTGAAATGGGAGGGGGGATAAAAAGCTTCCCCCTTTGATGTCCAAGAAGCCAGATGATGATTTCAAGTGCTCCTGAATCCAATTCTCTTCCAAGTTACATTTAGAACTGATGATTAAGCTTCCTTTAACTTTTTAATCTTCAACTGATACTGAGATGTCTTTAAAAAAGGTGTTAGAGTAAAACAATGGACTTTCTAATCAATCACACGGAATTATAATATATTGGAAACTTATTATTAATAATGGACTATTATTCTTTACATATCACGTCCTGCTATCCAATCTATCTATATTAGATGCTTCTTTTAAAAGGACTCGGGTGATAAATTACTCCATTAAAAGAGAAGGAAGAGATCTAAGCTTGTTGGTGGGGAATGGTAGGAAGGGGATTTTTACAGGGACTCAAGGGTTGTTGGTTCCTGGGATGCTGCAGAGGACACGGTGCTTCCACCAAGGGATGGGGGTTCCCTCAAGCCCCATGTTGTTGTGGAGAGTTGAGCAACATGAAGACCAGCTCTGCTTGATTGCAAGATGTGCAGGTTTGTTCTTGAGTTTTTTTCAACTTGGGGATGATGAAAAAGGATTTAAATGTGTTAGGCTCCCATCAGGTCTCTGCTGCATTTCAGTGCATCTGTGGAGTGTGAGGTATGGAAATGTCTCTGCTTGACCCTATGTAGGAGCTGATGAAATGAAGAGGAAGCATCAGCCCTTTCCTCAAGCTCTTTTGAGGCTGTGGAGAAAAAAAACCCATAGAATTTGGGTGAAGAACTGTGTGGGGACATTTGCATTCTGGTTTTGCTTTGTAATTTTCCTGTCTCTGTCTCATTTCCCATCACTTTGGGGCGAGTTTTGTAGAAGTGACTGGAACAATCTGTTCGTGTGTGGTGTGTTTCCGTGGGCACCTTCCCCTGACAGGTGTGGATTTATGACACCGTTTCCTTAACACAGTTATTTTCTCCCCCTCCAGCATGCCATGTCTCCTCGTGGTCTCCTGGGTACGTGCCAGGCTTGGGGAGATGAAAGCAGAGAGATGAGCACATATGTGTTTGCATTTGTAATGGGTAGGGGGGGAAAAAAAAAGAGCTGCAAAATAGCACTTTGTTGTTTCATTATGGGCTGAGAAAGAGCAGGTAATGTGGGGGTTTGGGAAGAATCCCTCTTAGCTTTTCTGGGGTAGGTTCAAAGCAGGGTGGAAGACCTGGACTGAGCATCCTGCTGGGAACGTGGGCTGTGTGGGGCTGTTGAAATGCTGTCTGCACCTTAGGGCTGATAGGGTTATCACAGGCAGGTTTCAGTTTATCCATTTTTGTTATTACAACTTACTGCTGTTAGACTGGCACTGAAGAGCTTGGACTGGCATTGCATGGCACAGGGCACGCCTTGGGCATCCAGAGGTGCTGCAGAAGAGTTGCTGGGTGCAGAATCTAGAAACTCAGATGAGTGGAGGGGAAAAAAAAAATCGAACAAATGAGCAGATTCATCTGTTTGAATGTGCAGGGCACATATAAGGGGAAAATCAATTTGCTGAAGTCCTAAATAAGTAACTGATAAAAGAATACATTCATCTCAAAGTGAAAACAAATGGAAATGGTAAATAAATGACTCTGAATGGGTAAAAATGTTAAAAGCAGCAGTAGTAGAGTTGGAGGGCTAAAGGCACTACATTTTCATATAAAACAAAATATAAAAGCAGCATAAATTGAGGATAAAGGCTTACTAGTAAGAGGCCTTTGTTTGTTTACTGATGTTTTAAACAGCTCGTTTTTTCTCCTCATTTTGATTTAAAATAATCTGAGGGGATGGGGAGGGCTTTTCAGAGAAGAAGCACAGTGTGTAGCCTAATCTTCCATCCCCCAGACTTACCAGCATTATCATAAAAATGCTGGAGGTTTTCTTGGTTTTGAACTCATTGTGATGAAAGCCTGGACAAACGAGCCCAAGTGCATTAAAAATGGAACTGGAGTGATTTTCATGTGTACAGGGAAACAGGCAGTCTATTTGAATTTGGTATTTTCATTGTCTTTGACAGCTTTTTGTAACACCCTGCTGGCAATAACAAACCCTTCGTCTGGGGTTTGCTTTGGCCGGGTTGGGTTTTCCCAGTGCACTGCATCCTCCCAGTTCCAGCTGGCCCTGTTTGGAACTTTCCTATTGATGGCTGGAAACTTGCCCGTTGACTTTTGTGGGGAGTAAGCTGCTAATAAACGGCAGCACAGCTGTGATGTGTGTGACCCTCCACGGGGAGACATCCCATCTGATTCCCAAATACAGCATCTCAGCTCGGTTCCAGCTGTAACTGGCAGCAGTAAATCCATCGATTTGGGCTGTGTCAATGGATTTTCCTCCTACCCCTGCTGAATAACACAGTGGGATGTCTCAAATTGAGGATGATCCAGTGAAGCTGGATCTCCACAGCTGCATCCTGGCTGCCAAGGATGCTGAAGATGGAGGGACCAGTTCTGAGAGCCCTCCCAGTGCTCCCCAGTGCACATCTAGGTTTGTGTCGTTGACATTGGTACCTGGGCCTGGAGGTTAAAGCAAAATGGCATCCTAGAATGGTGTCCTGGTTTGAGTGAGAACCAAATCCTGTTCAGTGACTTTACTTTTCAGCTCAGGTTTTCTAACTAACTGCACTGTCTGAACTAAGCAGCATGTTTTGCAGTGTCTGTTTGTAGCAATGATAACACCCCATGGTTAGAGTTACTACCAAGGAGTGCAAAAAATGCATATCAAGGCCTGGAACTTGTGTATCACACTGGGGGGTGCAGAAAGTGAAAGGAGGCACAGGACAGGTGACCCCAAAGTGACCAACGAGGGGTTCCAGCCCATATACATCATATCCAGTATACAAAGCTGGGTGATCTGGAGGGGCAGGAAGCTGGTGGGATAGGCTCTCAGCTCGGGGTGTTGTTCATTGGAGTTTTTACTCCCTTGGGGGTTCTCCCCCTCAGAGCACCAAGGAGGGCTCTGTCCATTCTGCCTTCCATCCCAATTGGTGTGTTTCTGAACTTTGTGCCCGAATCCAGCTCTTGAACACAGCCCCTGTCTGCTGCAGGGCCCAGTCTGGGACTCTCCCTGTGCCAACTCCATAGCATCAGTGAGCAATGATGTAATTACATAATGATTGGTTGGGTTCTGAACTGGTTTTGTACATATTTGTAGCTATTCCATTATTATAATTTTCATTAAAACTGTTCTAGTTTCCTTTTCTAATCACCAAGTCTCTCTCCCTTATTCCTTTTCCCCTTTGGGAAGGGGAGGGGATTAAAAGAGAGTGTCTGTTATCAGTCTGGAGGCTGCCCTGACCCTAAACAGTGCCAAATGGTTTGGAAGAGACCTTAAAGTTCATCTAGTGTCTCTGGTTCTAGTCCTCTGATGGAAGCATAGGTGTGTAGATGGACTTGGGTTGTACTTGGATGTTGAACCAGTAAAACTACAGTTGGTGGGTGAGACCCTTAATCTGGATGAAGTTCAACTGCCACAGAGGTGATTTATTCCCTTACTGCTCTTGCTCACTGATGGGGCAGGGAATAATCTAATTTCTTTTGTTGTCAGCTAAATGTGCTGTTGTCTGTCTTGTGGCTAAGTTAGTTGTGGTTTTCACTGCAAGGCTGTTTCATGGGGAAGAGACAGACAATAGTCAAATAAACTAACAGAATTTTCTGGACAAAATGCTGACAGAATGGTGATTTTCAATGTTACCCTGATCTTAAATATCAGAGCAGTGTTAGTAGTAGCTGTACATGGAGGAGTTGAAATGCCCTGGTCGTTGTGAGTTGTGGCTGTGCAGGTAGCACACAGCAGCCACCCTTCTCTCCTCTGATGTGGATGTCCCCAAATCCATCTTCCCTTGGTGTCACCACTGAGAGCAGCTCTGTTTCAGTGCTGCAGGTGGTATCTTGGTATTTGACCTGATGTAGTTTGAGCTTAGTTGGCTTTTTGTTAGTAGTCAAGGCATTTGAGTTACTTTTTTCTTTATTTCTGCTTGATCATGAGGCTATGTGTACCCATGCCTGGTTTCAAAGGCTTGCTGAGCATGAGAAAAGTGGGAGTAATGTGTTCCACAGACCTTCCTAAGCAGGACAAAAAGGCTTTTTGCTATTGCCCTTTTTTAACCAGCACCTTTTACCAGCAACTTTGCTCCAGTGCATCTCCTGCATGTCATCTTCATACTCCTTCTCTGAAGCACCTCATCATCTTTCACCCTTATATATTGTTAAGCCCTTTATATGTTGATATATATTGATGGATTAGATCCCATCTTAGGCTTCTCCTCTCCTATCTAAAGAGACCCGGAAACGTGTGATGATTTGGGCTTTTAAGCAAATCAGTGCTTCTGTGGGATGGAATTTAGCAGATTATACAGAGTACAGCAACAAACTCCCTTCTGAAACAGTATTTAAAAGCTGAAAAGTATAATAATAGGTCCAAAGAACACGTTTAAGGGTTAGTGCACTGCCCTCTAGCTTGCTTTTGAACCATGTTTACCAGTCCAGTTTTAAAACCATAGTAGTTAATCAATTACACAATACAGCAGTCAGAAACCTAAAATGTTTATTTGGTGTTTTGCCCTGCAAATTCGGGAGGGAGGCTACAGTCCAGAGGGAGTGATGGAAAGTGTAGTCTGAAGAAAATGTGATTTATCTTTTCTCTTTTTTTAGGTCAGGTGAGTTCTTTTCAACACTGTGTCACCTTCTCTAGACCCCCCGTTCAGTACTCTAGGAAAACCTACGTTTCTTTGCTAGATAAAGCAGAGTCTTCCTCTCATCCTGGCTTTTAACTCTGTGTTGCAGTGGATTTCACCCTCTAGAACAATAAATTTCTTGCAGGACAGGTGGAATTTGAAGACCTTATTCTGCTGCTGTTGCATGTTTGAGACTTCTATTGAAATTAATGGCAATTGCACTCTAGTAACCGTGTTAGGAGAGAACCCCCTGACCTTATAAATGCAGGCAATATTGTGAAGCAGAGAGCTGCCTTCAGGTGCTGAGGAGCAAACAAAACTGCACTTTATATGAGACATCACTCATTTGTCCTTTCCCTCTTCTTCTCTTGTGCTCTGGGTCCTGATCCTATTAGCCACTGTGTCTTTTGGTAATTTACAAAAGCACTGCTCCGGGGTGGGGGGTGGGAGGTGATTTCCCACGTCGCCTCCATCTCTCTTTTAACAGTCACTGCCTGCAAAGAGTTGAGCTGAGTTCGTGCAGTTCCATGACATGCCAGAGTCTGGTTTTATTTGCTGGTTCAAATCTAAATCTGGCTTTAGTGGTCTCTCTCCAGCCCTGCAGAGGAGAACTGATGTTATTTGAGGAAGGAGGGAAGGCTGAGGGTGGACAGAAGGCTGGAAACTGGATAAATGAACATGTAATTGATTCCTGATTCTTCCCATTTATTCTCCTCTTACCTGTTGCCATGGTTAATTGAGTTTTTGCCTAAGTGCAACCTCACCTTTTAATTCCCACATGCATTGATTGCTTTTAAGTTCAAATTAGGAGGTGCTTACCAGAAGAATGCAGCTCATATTCCCAAGTCAGTTAGCTGAGCTTGTTCCCAAATGCAGGTTTGTAGCATGTTCAAATTCCATCAGATTTAAAACATAGGTGCTCTGCATTCCTGTCAGCAGTGGGGCAATTTTGCATGGCTGAAAATACATTTGGAGACTGACTGTTTTCCCAGGCAGATCAAGGTGTCTACATTTCCTTCCATTAACTTCTTGAAAATCCCTTTGCATATAGTTATTTTTCTTAGCCTAAATGCATTTGAATCTAAATGTTAAAGCACAGTAAGTACCTCCTGAAAACCACAGAACTTTCTGGCTGCTGTAAAAAGATCTGAGCACCAACAGTGCTTGACCTCTCTGCTTTTTTCCCCACTGGGGAGGTGGAAGCAGCTCTCCCTCCTCACCCCCACACCCTACCCTTGGAGGTAACAAAGGATTTGTGGTGTGAATGACTTTCCCAACCAGCACAGAAAGCTGGATTAGGTTCCTGCAGAGGCTTCCCAACCCCACCTTCCTCACAGGCAATATTTCTAGAAGACAAAGCAGTCAACATCTTTACAGCTCAGGTTCAAAACACAAATGGAAATTCTGATTTGTTTCCTCTCTGTGTGCCCCTTCAATCTCCACGTGTCAAAGATGGTGCTGCTGGAGCAGCTCTTCTCTTCCTGGCTGCTAAAGCTTAGTGCAGTGCTAATTACTGAAAATATCTTTGGTGTCCTTTATCTGAATCTTCAAAGGGTGAAACTATTATTACAGAGAAACCTCCTATCACGTGAAATATCACAATTGAGCGTGCAAGGCCATGGATCAGGAAGATTGCCTGAATTAACTCGACTGGGTGATGAATGGGAAGGGTAATAACTTCTCAGGAGAGCCATAGGAGGCAGGCAGCAGCTTGATTAGCAGTGATAGATCATGGCTAGGGATCTAGAGGATAAAAAAACCCAAGTCAGAATTTGACCTGGCAGGGAAGCAAGGGAAGCATTTGCTGGATGCAGGGTCAGCAGCACGTGGCTGCAGGGACAACGAGCACCTAGGAAAGGGAGGATTGCAGCTTCCTGCTCTCTGCAGATCATGGTAAGAAGTGCTCCCCGGGATAGAGATTTTATGAATTACAAAGCAGTGATAATCCCTCAGAAAGAGAGTTCCTGGCTTTCCTCTTGCTTAGCCAAAGGCAGAGCAGCAACTCCACAGAAATCAGTGGAATTTATTTAGATTTGCTGAGGAATGAAAGGATTATGCCAAGGGGCCCAGAGTCTTTAAGCTTCTGTACTTTATTAAAATCAATGAGACAACACCACATTGTGCCAGCTAAGAGCATAGCTTGATATATTTTCTTTCTGGGATGCAAATACAATCAGAGATTTTGTGATACTTCTCCATTTAAGTTGTGTCTCTCTCCTAATTGCTGAATACTCCAGGAAGGAAATTCAGCTGTTGAATGCTGGGTTTGGATTTATTTATATTCCTTTCTATTCCTGACAGTTCCAAACAGCTGAGATTCTGAAGATATTGCAGCCTGGATGAATATTTCATAATCTGATAAGATTTTTTTGCTGATTACATCACTGGACACAGGAAGAAAAAGCCACATGGATCTTTAATGACTAAAAAAAAAGAGGGGGTAGGGTGAAAAGCAAATCTCTTGATCAAGTGCTTGTAAGTACAGGCAACCCACTGAGCGAAGTCAACAGGTTTTGAACAACACCTGAATTGCCTGCAGTGGGGTGAGAGCTCCCTCAGCCTCAGTGCTGAGCTGCTTCAGTGCTTCCCTCCCTGTGCATCTCCAGCAGATGAGTCCTTAAGAGCCAGCTCCTGATCAGCCAGGAGGTTACAAACTCATTTACTGACTTCTTAATGTATTAACCACTTCACTGACACAAACAGGGGCAGTTGAACTTTCTTCCACAACTACAAAACTGACAGATCCAAATCCAGCTTCATCCTTGTGTAAGGTGTTTGCAGGTGGAAAGCCACTGGACTCTGACAGAAGGAACCTGAAGGTTGCATATGATGTGTGTGGGGTTTGAGGTTTAATTCTTTTTTGTTGGTTGGTTGGTTGTTTTGTTGTTTTTTTTTTTTGTGGTGTTTTGGTCATGTTGGGGTTTATTTATTTTTCATGGTTCGTTTTGCTTTTTCCCAGTGAAGCATTCAGAAGACCACAGTACATATAGTGTGTGAAACCACACTGCTTTGCAACATTACTTCAGATGCTTTGGGATTAAGCTACCAGAAAAATCCTGATATAAAGGGACTAGAAGGGTGGGAGGCTGGCTGAAGCCTTCCCAAGGAGATGTGGGGAGAAGCTGGATGCTGTGTCTGCTTGCAGAGCAGAGGTAGAAGAGTCATCCCCTGCAAAGGGAGGCTGAAGGGATTCTTGTAAATACCCTAGTGGCTAATTCCATGCCCAGCTTCCTTCTAGAAGTGGATCTTGAACAAACACCCCAAATAAATAGTCAGAATTGTCCCTCCCCACGTTGACTCTGCTGTTACAACCCCAATTTATTCTTGGGCTGAGCTTTGGGGAGGTCACACCAGAGGCAGCAGATCCCCAGCTGAGTGTGCAAGGATTAACAACAACACAGCAAGGCCGTGGCAAGCACTGCTCTGAGGGTTTCTAAGGAAAGAATGGCCAATATGAAGGAATGGGTTACATTTAATAGGACAGCATTTTCTTTTCTACCACGTGGAATGCTTTTAGATGCCAAAGATCCCATCTGGTGAACTCCTCAATCTCAGCCTTGCCCCGATTAAGTTCTTCTGAAGCTCTTAGAAAACGCCATTGAAGTTAAAAAAGCAATGTTTTCAGAGCTTATAATAATGAGTTTTAGATTTCTTTTTGCAGTTTATAGATAAAATGCCATCCAAAATGTGGTGTTGTCTGATTCTGGAGAACTCTTGCCTGGAGATAAATCCAAGCAGAGTAAAGAAGAGGGGGTTTTGTGGAAAGCAGATTTATGGCAGCTCACAATAAAACGCCGCTTCCCAGTCTCAGGTATTCTTGGCGTTCCAGTTAAAAGTGTCAAAAGAAATGATTAAGTTGAAATTACCCACGAGCAGCTCTGCCACCCCACCCCCCCATCCCAAGGAAATAAAGCAAATCCTAAAGCCATAAGAGCCAAATCCAGCAGCATCCTCCTGCTGTGTCATTAACTTTCTCCCGATTGCCGAGGTATTTGCAAGTCTCGCTCCGTGTCTGCAATACAGAGGAGGAGAAAGGAGGAGGTTTTTGCAGCTGAGGTTCAGCAGCAGGAGATGTGGTGGGCTGGCCCTGGAGGGGAGAAGCAGGGATGTCACAAGGTAAGGATTGACCTACAGCTGTCTGCTCCCCAAGCCAGAGCCAGGCGGGTGAGAGGCAGAGCCTCCCGTGTGCTGCTCGAATCCAATCCTCAGCACTTAGAGAGGAAAGGGATCTGGAATGGCTCTGTGGATTGTGCCTGGGATGAATTAGTCTCTGGTTTGAGTTAGATTATGTTTCTGGGTCTGGGTGGTTGCTTTGGGCAGTGGGGGGCATAGGGTGGTAGTGCCCATCTCATGGGGAGCCCATCTCTGGGGCATGCTCAAGGTCAAACTTTGTTGTTCCAGCCTGGCCAGCTGGAAATACTGAGTCATTTGGCTTTGGTTTGAGGTGTAGATCCTGGGTTTGAAACCTGTGGTTTGTTTGTATTTATCATCTTTTAAGGAGAGCAGAAAGAGCACCAGGTAAATTGCAGAGGAAATCATTTGAATTTTAAGTCTGTAATATCATTTATTATGATTATTTCTTTATATGTTCTCCCCTTTCCCTATTAATCCCCAAAACACTGGCTGCTTAAACGAGTGCTGGGATCAACTCCTCCTCCTCCAGAGGAAGACTATGACCAGGCTAAATCTGCAGTGAGGGTGGCCAGGTACTTGGGCTGGTAAATCAGTGAGAGCAAAGGTGAAACTTTCCCTTCTGGTGCCCCCCCTATGCACATTGTGCAGCTCCCTGGGGTGGTGGTGGGGATGATCTCCTCCACCTTCTCAACTTGACACTGGAGAAAAACACATCTCTCTGGGGTTTCAAATCCACGTGTGGAATGTAGAAGTTGATGATATTGGCTGAAAATTCCATAAACCTTGAGAGCAGCATCAGGGCTGATATCTGTAATTTAAAATAATGGAGATCAAGAAATTGTTTCTCATTTATCTTTACTGCCGTGGTGCAGAGGCACCAGAGAGACTTCATTAGGCCTTTGCTTTTTTTTTTCTTTCTTAAATAGCTTCATTTATCTCAATCAATGATGGGTTCTAGAGGTGGCTGACTATTACATTTAATAATACACAGGATAAAGAAAAAAAAATCCCCATCCTTTCACAGTTTTTGACATGTGTGGAAAGGATGTATGAAATCTCTTCGCAGTGGGAGATAGAAATGGATTTTTTTTGGTCTTTTTTTAAAAAGAACTTCATTATGCAAGATAAATGTGGGTTTTTGCACAATGTGATCTGTAGGCAGAATATTTAAATCTTTGTTTTACTCGGATTGAAGTTTCATTAAAAGAAATGACTTTGGAAGCTTGGGTTTAAGCAAATGCTGCTGCCTAAACACAACTTGTGACTGTTACCCCACGAGGTCTCTTCAGGAAGATCCAGTTTAGCCTGGGCCTTTGAATCAAAGTTTTATGGAGCCCAGAAAATTGGAATTAGCTGGTTTAACCCCTTCTACTCCTCCCCATCCCTCTGTGGGCACCAGTTGCCTCAGCCAGGGGTGGTTTGAGGACGATGGGTTTAGTGTTATCTCCAGGCTTCCTAACCTGAGCTTTGGACCAGCTTGAGAAGTGAATATTTACTTTCTTTTTTAAGTTGCCAGAGACAGGTTGCTTGCAGTGTCTTACAATCAATTGCAATTGGGAACGAGGTGAGGTGCAAAGAGTCCATCTAATGGAAAGGAGTAAAGAAAAATGATTCCCAGGAAATGAAGAAACCCAGTAGATTGTAATGCTGTGGGCTCCCAGCCAACTGCTGGCTGTAGTGCTGCTCCCTGGGCTCAGAGGAATCAAAGGAGACGAGTGGAAAAAAAAGAATAATAATAACAAAAAAATACAAATAGAAGTGAGTTCTAAAGCTAAACTAGCAAACCTGATGCCAAGAAAGGGTGGCAAGCTTGTGGCTCTCATCTGTGACTCTGGTGGTGAAAAGTCGACAGACACCCTGACTAAATCTCATTTTCTTTTGCTAACTAAAATGTTCTGTGTACAGTGTGCTCCAAATCCTGGCTGTGAATAGGTTAAAAACCAAGAGTTGTAATGAAAGGGGTTTCTTCAAGGCTCTGTCCTTTGTGGCTGTTAGAAAGGAGACTTCTCCTGGCAGATTGGGATGGTGGGATCTCCAGATGAGCCACGTTCCTCCCTTCATGAGCAGAAGGAACCCAGGGAGCTCCATGTGTGCCATGCAGTTGTTTTGTTGGGCTTTGGCAGGGAAGAAAGGCTGCTCCTTGGCTCTGGAGCATCACTGGGGAATGGCTCAGAGGTGGAAGCTCTCCTCTGAACCAGCTCAGGTGGCAGGATAGTGACGTGCAACTAGTTCCCTGTATAAGCAACAGATGGAAAACATGTCTTGATCTAACTTTGATGAGTTGTAGGTGAAATATAAAGGAGCCACGTAATTGCCAAGAGAGAAAAATGAATTTATGAAGAGAACTTTTGAAAGAAGTCCTCTTGGGAAGGGCTGGGCAGGCAGTTTCCATCATCCAGGAGCAGTTTGTTTATTGTTTAAGAGATCTTGCTGCAAAATCAGGATGTTTGGAAGCCCACGTTGGAACCCCAGGAGCATCAGTTTGTTAATTCAGAACTTGTGGATAATTTCTAGGCAATTTTCTGGTTGACTGTTTATAGTTCCAAAGGGTAAATGGCAGGGGGAAAATAAAAAGACAACAAAACCAACCAATGATGGCACCTCAAAAGAAAAACCAAACAAACTAAAATGCAACAAAAAACCCAACCCAAAACAAAACAAAAAAACAACAAAACCAAACCAAATCCTACAATTTGAAAGGTCTTTGACCTCAGGACCAAGTGGGATGAGGCTTTGAGTAACTAGACAGCTTGTTTCCAATAGGCTGTGGGGAGTGTCATGCACAACTAGAGGCTTTCCCAGCATGGATTTGGGGAACTGGCTTCATTTAACTGCTGGGTTTAAAATGCATCTTGTATTCTTATGGTTTGTTAGAAAAAAAAAAAGGAAGGCTGGCCTTTGGATGGCTCAAGGAACTCTTGAAACTCCAAAAAGTCAGGGTTGAGCTCTGTTTGCAGAGGCAAAGCTTCTACTGATTCATTGCTGGGGCAAAAAGATGTTCATTATAAAAGCAGTGCCTTTTTCTGTACACTTTTCTATGCTCACTCTGGATTTCTCATTCTTTGAGATCCTCTTCACTCTCTTTGCTGAGTGCTGTTGAGAAATAGAGCTTCCAAAGGTTACAGCCACTCCTGGGATCAATAGTTCTGGCATAATTCTGGACAAGGAATAAGTAAATCACAGCTTTCTGGCAAGGAGTGCAGGTTTCTGTGCCCAAGCAGGATGACAGATCTGTGGATCTGCAGGAGAAGCTGGTGCTCTTGTACCAAGGTGACTCTGAAGCTGCTACCACAGGTCCTTGCTTCATCGTGAGCTCCAGGCTCAACAAGGGAGGGGAAGACTAATTTTATTGCTTGTGAATAACAAGTGTAGTTCACACTTCACAGAATCACAGTATGTCAGGGGTTGGAAGGGAGCTAGAAGATCATCTAGTCCAACCCCCCTGCCAGAGCAGGGGCACCTAGACCAAGTC
>JANHGL010023205.1:117207-142467 GCA_024611195.1 Ceyx melanurus | reverse complement strand
TTTTCTAGCACAGGTTTCCTATTTGCCTGGGAGAAGAGTGAATTCTCTTCACTACTGGAATTCTCCATATTTCTATTCTCTTCCTAGCATTTTCATGTTCCTAGTCTCAGCAAGAGAGGACAGACCCTTGTTAATTGAATTGTTTTCTTCTTCTCTTTGATTCACTTTCAACTGACCACCTCCCAGACATGAGAAAATTATCATTCTTATAACAAAATGATTAATAGTAATTATTATGATGCCACATGCAAAACCTGGAGAGATTTTTCTCAGTGGGTAAGACACTCATAAAGAAAAACTGAAATTATAATCAGAATTATTTCTTGATTGTCAGGCAAATCCCATATTTCTCAGCACTGCTTGTTTCTGCTCTTAACACACCAACTTCCAAGAGCACATGGTTGGAAACTGAAACCAGCAGATTTTGAGGAGGAGCTGTTTGGTGTCTTCCTGGCTATTTTCACCAATCAATAGGTACAGCGCCCTCAAGGAAAGTGCTGGCAGAGTTTGTAGTTTGTTAGTTTGTAGTTTGTTTATTTCGTAGTTCTTTAGAGAGTCAGAGAGAAAACTAATTCTCCACTTTTTTGGACAAGCTGGCAGAGTTAAAACCCAGAGACCATTAGCTCCCTGGAACCACAGGCTCCCCCAGATATTTCCATTATCAACACTGATTCCTCTTCAGCCAACACAGCTGGTACCCAGAGACCTCTTTCCTTTTCACAGTCCTTTATCAGCCATGGTCCAGCAACATCTTATTTCCTGCCTCAAGTCCCATATTCTGTGTCATGAACAAATGCCAGTATTCAGATTTCATTAACACGTGGAGCAGCTGGCTGGTTTTGAAGAGACGAGCATGAAAAAGTATTTTTCCCAGTCTGAAGACAAGATTATGTTTTTAACAGCTTTGCAATTTCTTTTATCCTTCTTTCATTTTCTTTTTTCCTCCTTTTTTAAATTTTTTTTTCCAATTTCTTTTTTTCTTTTTTCTTACTTTTTTCTTCTTTCTTCTTTTTTTCTTAGATTTATTATTTTTTTTCCTTTTTCCTTTTTTTTTTAATTTTCTTTCTGTTGTCTTTTTTCTTTTAATGTTTTTGTTCTTTTTTTTCCCCTCATGAGTTGGCTCTGTGTGGCTTGCAAACTTAACTTCTGCACATGGTTATCACAAGCCAGACCACAGAGCAGGGCAGTTAATTGCAAAGATCCCATCCTCCACAACAGTGAACTATTCAACTCATAATTCTGATGAGAACTTGGGTTGCCATTCTGTCCTGTTCCAGTACATTGCTTGCTAAGCAAAGTGCAAACATCACCTTCTGAGATGTCCTTGATAATTAGGTCAACACTTTGTTGCATTAGCATGATAAGAAATCAGGTAACTTTGGTCATTCACTGAAGGGCATTTCCTTCTGTCTTCAAAATGACATCCCCAGCTTGACTGTACAAACACTCCCAGCAGAGGCAAGACATTCATTCACCTCCAGGGATGACTTAAGACTCCTTGTCGTGGCTATAGGACATGGACTGCTGTCCCATGGGATTGTAAAAGCAAACTCCTGCCAAAACCTTTTCCTTCACTTTTTGCTTCCATGGGTCCACATTTTTCATGTAACTGTACTACATGTCTGAATGTCAATCAGGTCCCTTCCACACTTCTGTACCAAGGACTTAACCACCTCCTCAGTCTTTGCATCATTTATACACTTTGCCACCAGTAAATTCATACTTGCCTCTAGCAACCTGCTGAAAATAAACTCATGTTTGGAAGGAATCCTTGAAGAACCCACTGGGAGATGTTTTTGCCTTTTCCATTCATTAATGATTATGCATCGGCAGCTACTTGAGATCTGTGTGTTAGGTGGCTTTTTAATCCATTTTATTGCCCTTATTACATGTTAGTCACAATATGAGTGCAACAAGTCACTTGTTCACAAAGTTTAAAGGAGATTGCTTAGGAAAAATACTTATGTAAAACAGTATGAATAATGGGTTGGAGGATTTTATTCAACCATGGCAAACATCAGCCAAGGGAAATGCCTGTGGGAGTAACAGAACTGAATGCATAATAACTGACATTTCCAGTACTGCAGGAATTGTTTACAGTATTTTTTATGCAAGTCCATTTGTTTTCCCAAGAAAACTATTCTTTCTTGAAGCTGGAGATCAATACCTATGTATCAGGGCTTTATGGGTACATGAATCCATGAAAGTTCACTTTGATTGATGCTTTCCAAAGCACAAAGCCAGTCTTTGGCCTATGCTTCTAGGTTCACTCCAGCATAACAGGTACCAAAAGGAAATAAAATGAACTGGAAAACAGATAGTATGGGTTTAATTACCTGCACCAGTACAGGTTAGGTGTTGACCTGCTGGAAAACAGCTCTGCTGAGAAGGACCTGGGAGAGCTGGTAACCAGGGTAACCATGAGCCAGCAGTGTGCTTTTGTAACCAAGAAGACCAAGGCCTCCTAGGGTGCATTAAGAAGAGTGTGGCTAGAAGGTGAAGGGAGGATCTCCTTCCCTTCTAATGTGCCCTAGTGAGGCCACATCTGGACTATTGTGTCCAGTGCTGGGCTCCCCAGTCCAAGTTTGACAAGGAACTACTGGAGAGAGTACAGCAGAGGCTGAAGGGTCTAGAGCACCTCTGTGCCAAGGGAAGGCTGATAGCCCTGGGGCTGTTCAGCTGGAGAAGAGCAGCCTGAGAAGGTATCTGATCAATGCTGATCAATAGCTAAAGAGTGGGGGGTAAGTGGATGGAGCCAGACTTTTGTTGGTGGTGCCCAGTGACAGGACAATGGGCAACTGGCATGAACTGGAACCCAGGAGGTTCCATCTGAACACAAAAAAACCCTTCCTATGAGAGTGACCCAATGAGCCTGGCCCAGGCTGCCCAGAGAGGCTGTGGATTCTTTTTCTCCAGAGAGACGTCAAATTCTCCTGGACATTGTGATCCTGAGCCCCCTGCTCTGGGTGGAGCAGAGGGGCTGGACAAGATGATCTGCAAAGATCCCTTCCAACACCTACATTGTGATTGTATGATACTAATGGTGCAAATATGAAAATATGGACTGAGAAAATCTGTCTCATGATCTGCAGTGCTATAACCACAGTTTAAACATCTTTGGTGGAACAAGGTACTTTTCTCTCCATTTCAACACATTGTTACAACAGCACTTTGCTGGACTTAATTTCCTGACTGCAGGAATATGAAGCTTTCGAATCTCAGTCTTTAGAAGCAGAAAATAAAGTGAAACCTATTTTTACATTTATTTTAACAAATGACCATCTGCTATTTCCTAAACCTAGTGGTAACAAACTATGAGGAAATGAAATATTTCCTCGATTCATAATTTTGTGGAATCTGAGGGAAATTCCCCTCTAATGCCAACTAGTGGCTGCTGCTAGAATGAAACTGGTAGCACGGTGGCACACTGTTGAAAACTTATAATAGGACACCAGTACATAGAATATACTACCCCTTCCCTATGAGGAACTTCATATTATCTGTGGGATATTCCTCACTACCTAATCCAGACAGATTACTGGTTTCAAAAACCCTAATACACACAGGTACTATCTCCATGGGAAGATTTTAACTGGCAGGTAATTAGCTATAATCTAAAGAACATGACAGCTTTTTTGTGTTTATTCTTCTCTGTGTTTCTCAGGGCTGGGAGGCTGACCTCTCAAGATACAAACACCAACAATATATGGTTGGACTTGCTGATCTTGATTAAGGATTATTAGCCTTTTAGGGCATTACAAATTTAAGACCTTTGCCTCTTTCTTCTTTGTTGAGTGTTGATTAATACAAATAACCCCAGTCTAGGTAGTTGTTTCTGTGAAACTTTTCATCAAGCATTAGTGACCTAGATTAGTTGGATTAATTAGACCAAGGATGAAGGTCCTCTGCCACCCAGAGTCTGGCTGTTAGATCATTTCTGTTTCTCCTCTTGCCTAAGCAAGACTACCATGCACATCTCCTTTCTCTTGGCTTTGTGATATCAAAGGTGGGTCACATCAGTCCCTCCACAGACACTTGTCTCTGTTCCTTCAAAGACTACTTAAATTGCCAGTTGTCTCAGACATTTTGGACTCTGGATCCCGATGGACAGAAGTACCTCTCTAAAAACCTTGACTCAGGTGTCCACATCTGTTGATTGACTATTTATTCTCTAGGTATTTGCTCTTGAATGTTTCCAGAGGTGGGTGTTTCATTATTACGTAGAAACAAAATGGTTTCAATTGAATGATCAGAAATAGCTTTCCAGTGACTGAAGGAAATTATTTTAGCTCTAACCAAAGTTTGACTCAGGCAGTGCTGAAACTGGTATCTAGTGCTGGGTGTTGGGTGAGGGGAAATGAAGGTGATTAGAGGGGATATTTTGAAATAGACGTTAATAGTTGGGTTTTTGACACTGCATTGTATTTTTTGACTGTGAAAGTTCCTTACTGAGCTTTTTCCTTCTCTGCCTTGCAATGCACAGACACAGACCACATGACATCAGCTTCTGCCAAGTCCATAGGAATCTTTCTCTGGATGCTGCCAGGACTGGAACCAGAGCAGCACTGGGATGCACATAGACATAGGCAGACTGATCTCTCTTTCTAAACTTCCAGATGGAGAGGTTTTGTCTCCTTTGCAAAAAGCCATCAATGCCTCATAGGAGCTCTTAGTCAGGGCTGGACTGATCCCTTTCCCCATTGGACAACACTGCCATTCTGTGTGTTGCCTGAGCCTCCAGGAGTTTTCAGATACTCTGTTAGTAAGAAGTACACACTGATGCAGTATAACTGTGGTGTTTAGGAGAAGTTTTCCAGGGCTAGGTCAATGCCCCTGCTAAAAGTCTGGAGTTCTGTTGCTAGGCTGCTCCAATTCCATTTTTAGAATTTATCTTTGTTTATTTTGCTGCTGTATTTTTGTATTTGTGATTTTTTTAATTTTTTTTTTTTCCAGACAGGTACTTTATGTCAAGCTATTTATACTTACCTTTTTTTTTCTGTGCTGTAGTACCATAGAACTGTTTGATTGAGACAAAGGGTGGCAAGAGCTTGTGCTTTTTCGATGTCACTTTTCTTTTTTTTTTTTAATTCTCTTTGTTAATATCACAATGAAATCTATTCCCAAGATGAATGTTAATTTTCCCATAGCAGAAGGGAGTCAAAGAATTAATGTAAGGTAACTGATTTATTCCCTTTTGTGGGATCTTTTTGTGCTGATACAGGTATACATTACAAGTATCAACATTCTTGGAGGGATTTAAAAGACATGTAGATGTGGTGCTGAGGGACATGACTTAGTGGTGACCTGTCAGTGCTGGGTTAATGATTGGACTTGATTATCTTAAAAGTCTTTTCCAACCTAAACAATTCTATAAGTCTATGTCCAGCTTCATTATGAGTAACCAAGTAACAAGGACTGTATGAGTCTGCTGAGCTCATAGTGTCTTTTAAAATAAATAAAGTTGTGATGTTCTGGTAGCTTTTCCTTAACAGAGGAGAGTGTTACCAGCTCTTAGAATTTTCCTAAGTGCCTCCTGATGTTTGATACTTTTCCTTAAGGCTCTTTATCTTGAACTCATGTTATTTTGTGATAATTACTACCTCCATACATAAAACCTCACATAATTGCCAAGACAGTATTTCCAATGGGACCTGCCTGTGCTCAAATTGGTCAAAAAAATAAAAGACAAGAAAAGGACATAGATTTTCTGACCTCATGAATTAAGATGTGTGCAGCTGTAACTGAATGAGGCCCATCTCAGTTGCAGTAATAGCTCTCTCAACCCTGAAGAGCTTTTCCTCTTGACAGATGTCTACAAACAGATTTGTACAGCCAAAGTGGGAGATTGCTCTCTCTCATGGACCATTTAACTTTCTCTTTTCTTTTGATTCCTGAATGTAGAATTGCATTTTACTTCATTCACTCGGAAATCCTGCTTTTTAAAATGAAGATCTATTCAAAGGAAGATAAAGGATGCTGTGAGATATTTAAGTGTTTTCAACTGCAATCAATCTGAGTAACTGGAGGTGTGGTACATATATACTAAGGGCACATGTCCCTTGTATGAAGTGTAATAGAAAGATAATAAAGTCATGTGTACAGACTGCTAATTAACTGGACCATAAAGTGACAAGAAAGACATTAGGAGCCCAAGACTTTAATGTTTATGTGTCGTTGCACACTTCTCAACACATTCCAGTTATGAGCATGGAAAAAGGGACAGCTCTGGAATGAAGTTGTAGCATCCTGGATTAGAGGGTTCTTCCTTAATTGAAAAGGTAAAGTGGGAAAAGCATCTGCTGGGGAAGCTGTGATTTGATTCTGGGTATTTGTGTCTCCAAGATTTGGGGAATTTACATCAGGACTTAGCCTAAGCAAGTAATAAGTGAATGCTTGCAAGGCAGCTTTTAGTTGACATGATGAAAAGAAGAGATCCTTTCATAGTCTTGAAGTATTAGTGGAGAAAACAACAGCAAACTTGCCCACAAACCTGTTTCCCAGTCTAAAAACCCCAGGGATGTAAATAATATCTCAGCTACCGGTAATGTTTCCCTGAAAGAGAGAGACATTTAGGAGGGAGCGAGGTTTGTAACAATGAAATGTCAATGGTGACGTTAAAGAGGAAACAAATGTTCCCAATCGATGCTCCGAGAAGAGAGCTGCCATAGATCTGTGTAGCTTGGCTCAGTGTCTGCACAGGGATTTCTACCCCCCTCCTCTTCATCTCCTTCATTGTTCATCATATTTCATTCCAGATGAATGTCTGCAGAGGCAGCCTGCTAAAAATCAAGAGACATAAGGACCTCACGGGCTTTTCTTACACCACATGTAATTGCCACAGTCACTGTCAGTTGCAGGGTTTATGGCTAATGCGATGCAAGACACTGGTTCCTACAAGAATACCAGGGGTGACAATTATCACCCTTCAATCCCTCAGATGACAACAGGCTGATGAATAAACCAAAACAGGAAAATGACTCATCTCAGCAAGTTGTTACCATAAGATGCTCTTACTGCTGTCACAGAGGAAAAGCAAGAGAAATGGAGGAGCTCTAGACAGGAGCTTTGAAACTGGAGCAGAATCTCTTGTATCTGAAGTTCTCACAAGTGTAGGAATGCCTTGGTATGGCCCTGGTTCCTTCATCATCTTTTTTTCTGCCCTATTTTCAAGCCCAGGTCTTCTCAGACTTCTGCAACAACTGAAGCAACCTGCTTTAGGGACTTGCAAGCCCTAATCCATGAATGGATATCTCAGTAAATTGTCTTCATCATAGAGCTGGGACACCAACAAAAGTTGAACAACATGAGAGCTCATATGTTCTCCTACATTTTGTGGGCAGGGTTTGATTCTGAAGTGCTGAGAATATCCAAAGTTTTCAGTCCTCTGCTGTGCTGAACTTCTGTTCAAGTACTTAGAGTATCAAAGCACCTGCCAAAACAAGGACTGAATTTGGATTTTCCTACATATATGCCGAGCATATGCTGACCTCAGACTTAGGGCTACTTGAAACTAGAGCCTTACAATTACTGCTAGAGCTGCCCCATTGTGCATGAGCAATTAAGTTGTCATTAGGGCTAGGACATAGAGCCCCATACCACCTATGGGGTGAACTGTAGAGAGTATAGCCCAAGGGATGTTCATTTATTTAAGCTGATGGCTCTCTGCTATTCTGTGCTGAGTGTTGTTTCAGTGATGGCCACAAATTCAATTTTCCCAGTATTTTTCCACCATACACCTGAGATTTTTGGCTATTCCTCCTCTCATTCTTTCTGCTGTGCACCTCATATCCAACTGGATAAAGTACACAGAGTTCTTTGGTCAACCACATACCAGGAATACCACCCGTACAGTATCCAAAGAGCCTTTGAGTCCCTGTAACCTTGCAAAGTACCTGTGGCAGGGAAAAAGCTTCTCAGTTCACATTAAACCAATTCAGAAGTTTATTGATTTATTAACAGGTATTGACTACTGATATTTCCACTACAAAAGTATCCCCATGTTCTTGCAAATTCTCACAATCTGTCTCAAACCGACTGATTTTCTCTTTCATAAGCCTTTGTTATTTCCCAGGTAGGGTTTCATCTGTCTTATGGTCAGCTTCCCATCTAACATGATGGATTATGGGAAACACCCTTTCAGACTTATTTGTGTGCTGAATTCAGGCGTGCTGGCTGCACTTACGTTCCTATCATAACAGCTGTTGCTATCCAAGTCATTTGACAAAAGCAGGCATATGAGCTTCCTCACAGTACCCACAGAGCTTAGTCAAGTAAGAACAACATTCATGTGTATTCATAGGTGATTACACGGTCAGAGCATCCCACTCTGTAATCCCTCAGCATCTAAGCTGGTCAGGGAAAGCATTTTCGTTTCATCCTGAAATAGTGTAAACTTTATTCTTTGTGCCAAATCTGCAAGCAACAGAGTCACTTGCAAAATCTCCCTCTCATTTTTCTGAATAACCCTAAAGGAGCTTGTTTAGGATTCCATGCTCTTTGGAGTGAAGCCTACCTGTAAAACTTTCATGGTGACAAGTTTTGGAAAATAGGATGCTGACACTGTCTGGAGAGAAAATTAAAGGGTGTTTGGGGAGGAGGGATGCCTGGAAGGAAAAAGTTTCAAGGATGGCTCAAGGGCACAATTCTGACAGGGCCCACATGGCCTGCTGGGCTGTGTGACTAAAGTGGGGCAGACTCTTTGGTGAACAGCATGTGGGTGAGTGATAATACAAAACCAAACTCCACCAGCCAACTTATCATGGATGTGCCTCCTATTTGGCTTCTGGAATAGCCTTTGGTGTGAACTCAGGATCTGGTTCAAATATGGTATAGGAGAGACAAAACTCCTGGCTGCTCCAGGCCTGCTGAGATGCAGACTCACCCTGCCCAGTACTGAGATACTGCTGATAGTCTATGAGGCCCAAGACACTATTCTATCCTCACACATAGTCCTGCAGTACCCACATTGTCCTAGGCTCAGCTGGTCTGATAGCAAGAGCTATCTCTGTTTGGACTGATGCCCTCCATGTCTTCTTCCTCAGCCACCACCTGGCCTGAAGCTGCAGCAGACCCAGCAAATTCTCCAATAAAGTCCTGTTTTATGGTTGTGCTTCTTTGTCTCTACTCATCCCTCTTTGCACACTTTGTTAAAATCAGCCCATTAAATAGTAAAATAAAAGAGATTACTTTCAAATTGGATCATAAAGCTGAAGCCAATCGAGCCATTAATGGCTATGAAGTTTTTATGTCTGTGCCATTGACATGATTAAGCAAGATGGGGGGGCCATGTGTGAGAGCACTTTGCTGGGGGTCTGAGCTCTCCATTGGGTTTAGTCCAAGGGTAGAGGCAGCAAAAGAAACACAGATCCATGCTCTTAATCATGAAAAAAAAAAAACCAAAACAAAACAACAAGGGAGTGAAGAACAGTCACATACCTTTCAGTACCCATGCTGCTGATTTCAGGCAAGAACTAAGGCAATAAGACATCAGACTTTGGTGGTTTCCAGTCTGTATTGTGAATCAGGGGTTGTAAATAAGAGCTTGTACCAACTTTTTTCTTGCTTCTTTCCTGCCTTTGTTCAGGTGATAAACTGAAGTAGTAGAGGCAGGATAAACACTCCCTTGGGTTAAATGAACCCAAAACAATCAACTCCTTCTGTTGAAATAAACCTTCAGCTTGAGTTGAGCAAAACAGTTGTGCAACCTGGATCTAAAGCTTTTTGACTCCTAATGGATTGTTGTTAAGGGCTAAATTTTTAAATTAAATATCTATGAGGAAAGATGAAATTTCTCATCACTATTGAAATCCTTCTTTTTCAGCTGAGGTATTCAGCTGTAAAATGGACCTGAATTGTTTCAGTCCAACAGTTCTGAATAGTGAAAGTACTTAAGCACACGTTTTCACTGTGCATTAGTACCAATTTATTGCCTTTTTTTGGGTTTATGCTATTGCTATTTGGTATCTGTGGTGCTGCTCTTGGTGCAGTTTCTCTGTGTAGATGAACAAAAGCTTGTTTTTCACTGAATCTGTTTTTTCAGGCTGCATCATCCTGTAATGATTTTCATACACCTCCTGCAGTTAGGTGCATTCTGCTTTGCTTATCCCAGATCTGGATGCTATCTTAGGTATGAATTACAGCCACTGTAACTCATTGGAGTTACTCACTATAAGCCATTGCAGGCCACAAGGATGATTAAGAGACAGGGCAATAGCTGTGATGAGGAAAAGCTGAGAGACCTAGATCTATTCAGTCTGAAGAAGAGAAGTCTGAGAGGGGACCTTCTCAGCATTTACAAATATTTGAAGGGCTGGTATTTTTCAGTGGTGCCCAGTGATAGGACAAGGGACAGCAGGGCAAAAAGTGGAACACAGGAAGTTCCAACTAAATATCAGGAAAAACTTCCTTCTTTTGAGGGTGATAGACCCTGGAACAGGCTGCCCAGGGACATTGTGAAGTCTCCTTCTCTGAAGACTTCCAAAATCTACCTGGATGCATTTCTGTGCATGCTGCCCTAGGTGAAATGGTTTTGGTAGGGGGGTTGGACTCTATGATCTCCAGAGGTCCCATCTAATCTCTACCATTCTGTCATCTATGATTCTTTTATCTACAGTGCTGTTGGTCTTCTCCTCTATTTGGAAAGCAAATTAACCAAGAGCTATTTTACAGCATAAAGTTAGTCTAGAAATGAATACTCAACATGCCTCAAAATTCATACAGACAGATGAGCAAATGCAGGCTTCCCTCAGATTGGATCCAGCCCTCAGGATGTATACATGATCTTGCTTCACCCCTAACAATTGAGACTTTTTCAGGATGAGTAGGTTTAAAAAGCAGAAGGGATCTGCAAAGGTTGAAAAGCCCTAAGCTATTCTGATCTCCTGTTAATTTTTTGCATCCATCCTCTGTTATTCATTAACACATAGATTTGAGGTAACTGTTAATTGAAGTACTGCTTCATCCTCTGTTATTCCAGGAGGGCCACATGCTCTTATCTACCTTAAGCAGGAGTCTGCAGTGACTCTAGATCATTAAGCAGAGATGGATTTTATATATAAAAAAGCCATATCTCACATCATTAGCATTTAAGTCACCCTTCTGAATATTGTTTCCCCTAAATAAATATATTTGCAAACCTGCAGCAATAGGGATTGGATGCATTGAAGCCTCACCAAGCATGACTAGAGGGAATAAAATGTGAGGGGAAGGATCAGAGATGTTGGCAAGAATGGCAAGAGGAAAGTAAATACATATGCTTTAGAAACTAAAGACACAGTGCTCCCAGAACTGTTTGTTCTCAGAAAAGATGAATCTCCACCAGAATGGAGGTAGCAGAAATCCAGAAGCTACCAGAGGACACACACAAGGGCTGTGGAGCACAAACGTTACTCTTACAAAATCAGTGAGACTCTGATAACTCTCTGTAAAAGAATCACACAATTGCTGAGGTCAGAAGGGACTTCAGAAGTGCCTGGTCACACCCCATACTCAAAGCTGGACTACCTTTAAAGTCAGATCCAAATTCAAAATTAGTGCAGGTTGTTCAGGGACCTATCCAGTCAAGTTCTGAATATCTCCAAAGGTTAAAATAAATATTTTTTTTTCTGCTGTTTCAGTTTTTTTTCTAAGTGAATAAACCAAGGTCTCATGAACAGTGTTACCCTGAGAATATGATTGCTCTGAGAAGTGCTTAGCTACTGTAGTGAAGGTCTACATTGATACTGAGAATAGTTGAACATGTGGATGAAAGAAGCCTGAGGATCTGAGATGATACAACCCTGTAGCCTTTGATCCTAATACAGTTTTTATCATTCAATTAAGATTATTTCATTCTTCCTTCTGTTTGTTCAGCATAAACTAATATAAGTGCTGCTGGATGGCCTGTATCACAGAGGAATTTGGATTTTGAGTGCCCCATTTGAGTAGTTTCACTCTTCTTTGAATTAACAAAGCCCAGTGAATTCTGCATCTTCATGATCAATTGCTTAAGCTGTCTCTACTCTGCATGGCAACAATGGCCTTGAGGTTGGATTTCACATCAGATTCACATCCTCTAGGTCAGCTAGAGTGTCCACAAGGTTATCTTCATAGCAATTTAGTCACAACAAGGGTAGGTTGACTAACAGACTAACAGCTGAATGCTTGAGGGACATCCTGAAGTATAGAAGTTTCTAATCAGGCAATCAAATTGCTCTCCAAACATGAAGTCTTCAAATAGCTGTGTAAAGGAGATGATTTTTGCAAGATATGGAACTAGCAGTGGCTGGAAACAGAAAAAAAGAGCAGAAAAAAGTGTACATTTTTTTGCAGAAAATTCAACTAGCTGCCAAACCCACTTGACACAGAATGAAAGAAACTTTCCACATAGAAATCTCTTCAGAAAAAAAAAAAACACCCAAAAAAACCCCCCAAAACAACAAACAACAAACCAAGGGGTCTTAAAAAGATCTCCTTTTATTCTTATCTACTGTTTTAAAGAGGAGATGGAAAATATTTGCTAAAACATGATTTATTCAGGAAGATGAACTTTGATCATCAATATTGACCTATTAGTATTTCAGCCACATTACCTGATCACTATCATGAAATATCCATTGCTCACCCAACTACTTCAGTGTGAACCACCTAAAAGCCAAGTTTTCTTCACAATTTGAGCCCAGAATTCAGCAGGATACATGGCCCTGCAGCAGGTCCACCACAGGCCTTCTCACAACATTCATTTCACTTTGTAGCCAAGGATGTTTTAGGAAACTGAAAGTTGTGTTTATCTCCAGGCAGAATAGATTACCCAGCCTGTCTGAAATATACAATGAGAAAAAAAAAATAAAAATAAAGAAGAGCAAAAGATATGGGGTTTGTTCTTCTCTCCAAAATATAACTACACTCTGGGCAAGTTGCTTTACAATTTCAAAAGCATGATCAAAAATGCTACTT
Organism: Ceyx melanurus; assembly: GCA_024611195.1. Taxonomy (NCBI): domain Eukaryota; kingdom Metazoa; phylum Chordata; class Aves; order Coraciiformes; family Alcedinidae; genus Ceyx; species Ceyx melanurus. Next base: position 129,534 of record JANHGL010023205.1, on the reverse strand, counting down.
TTCAATTAATAACTAAATTGTATTGACATTCCAGTGCCAACTTTTAACTAATTAAAGGGTAGCAGTACATCATGACAATTAACTGCAGTTCCTGTGTCAGCGAGGCCCTAAGGACTAATATTGTACAATTATCAGAAGGTAAATATTCACTCAGACTTATCCTGTGCTCATAGTGAAAACAAGGCAGTTAGACTTGAAGAACATTTGGGATGACAAAGAAGCCCATGATTAGTTAGCATCAAGGGTGGATTTGCTGCGGAAATAGAGAGTTTGTAATCTACCCACCTATTTTACATGCCAGTGGGCATGTGCTGCTGGACATGAGGCAAAGGGTTTCCTTTAGGAATCACAGAATTATCTAATGTTTTGGGTTGGAAGGGACTGTTAAAGGTCATCTTGTTCGAACTCCCTGCAGTGAGAAGGGACATCTTCAACTACAGCAGGTTTATCAGAGCCATGTCCAAACTCAACTTGAATGTTTCCAGGGATAGGGCATCTGCCACATCTCTAGACAACGTGGACCAGGGTCTCACCACCCTCAGCAGCAAAAAATCTATTCTTTTAATCTAGTCTAAGCTTCCCTCTTTTAGTTTAAAACCATCACCCCTTGTCCTGTCTTAACAGGCCCTGATAAAAGGTCTGTCCCCATCTTTCTGACAGGCAACTTCAAGTCCTGAAAGGCCCCCAAAAGGTCTCCCCAGAACCTTCTCCAGGCTTAACAACCCCAACTCTCCCTGCATGGCCTCCTAGCAGAGCGGTTCCATTTTTCTGGTTTCCTCTGGACCTGCTTCAAAAGGTCCTTGTCTTTCTAGTGCTGACTCCAGAGCTGGACATAGTGCTCCAGATTGGGTTTTACCAGAGTAGAGCACAGGAACAGAATCTCCTCCTTTTGGTGGGTGTCATCTATTTGAAGTTATGGACGGTCTAATGGTCCTATAGTAATTCAGAGCTCTTTTTATTGGGCTCCTCTGCATAGCCATGGTCAGTAAAAAATGACAAAGATTCCTCTAGAGCTAGTGAAGATTCTCCCCCTCATAAGCCTAACTGCCAAGAAGAAAGGGAGAAAGACTGTACCCTCTTCAGGTGAGAAGTGGTATACAAATATCTGAAGACACTTCTTCAAATTGAGTCTTTGGATGTTGCAGGCCAGAATTTGCTGAGAAGGGCAAATCAGTGAAGACCTGTTATTTGACTGCTTTACTCCACTGCAAGGAACTCACGGCACAAACGGAGACATGCTGGTGTGAGAAACTCAGCCCTTCAGGACATCTCAGATTCAGAGCTCCGACTGTGATGCAGTTCCTCCTGTTAGGTGGGCCTGTAATTTGATAGACCATTCCCATGAAGGTGTAATCTGCATTCATGAGATCCTTAGCTCATTTCCAAGCATTTGAACTTTTTTGGGGGGATCCAGAAGAAAATTCCCAGAAGTACGTAGAATAGGATTTTTGGAACAGTTTAACATGAAATGTCCACATCTGGTAGTCTCCACTGGCATCTCTCATCCTTCCTATTAAATATTTTTGACTAATCATCTGTGTTTGATATTCCAACTCGTTTTAAGTCTCTGCAGTGCTGGACTCCAGTCACTTTTAATTCTCCCTATATATCTCCTCAGCTATCTGGGGATTTTTCCTCTTGGAAACAAGCTGTGGTACTACAGTTCTTACCCTTGCACACCATAAAGATGTCCAGCTTGCCCCATGCCCACCCTTGTGAGCACAAAATCAATAGGAAAGAAAATAACCAAGACATTTTTCTCTAATATATTTTTCTACTTCAGGAGCACACTAACCTGAGAGGAGGTAGAATATCTTTTTGCCTCTGTTTATTAGACATTGAATCAAGACAGAGAAAGGGAAACATCTATTGATCATCAGATCTAAATTGCAATTGACTGCAGTCTATTATCATACTGTGTCTACAATTATCTCAGGTTCTTTATTCCCCAAAGGGCTCTATATCAGAGACAAGACTTCAGCAACATGCCCAGGCTGGCTTCTCATCTTGATTTCTGCTGACAAGCATTAATAAGCTTTCTGCATACTTTTTTTTTTTTTTTTTTTCACAGCAGTCTGCTGGCTTCTTGCTTTCCCATTCTTTTTAAAGGACACATATTTAAAGAGAACAGATTTTGGGAGAGCATCCTGCCATGCATGAACATTAACTCATGCTCTAAAGAAGGGGTTTCATTATCAATTCTGTATAGCCTCTCAGATCCCAGTGGCATCAAGGGCAATTGAAATTGTTCCCCTTTCATCTCCCCTTCATTTTCTCATACCAAGTGTTATTTGCTTTTTCATGAGCATAATTTGATAGTTACAGTGATTTTTGGCCTTCTACCACACCGATTCATCTGTCTTCATCTTAATATATCTTAATATATCTAAAAGGTTAATATTCACATCTATTTTTGATACTCATAAATTATCATAGTTGCATATATTGCAGCCTGCTACTTTTCTTCTTCTGCTGCTTAGCTCTCAAAACTCTCTTAAGGTATCAGTGGTATCACTAATACTCAAAAAAATCTCCCTTTGGTCACCAGGAATAATTTTCATTAAGGATGTGTATTCAATATTGGTTGCATTTAACATGTTGGTTATTGTATCAAACTCTATATACATAGTTTATTATACAACCACTATGTACACTGAGTTTCACGCAGTGTCTGGTCCCTGGTACAGAAATGAGACAGAGCTGCTAGTTTTTTCAGATCCGTGGTTAGTACTTTTTCATGTAATAGCTCTTATTTTAGAAAGGCCTCCCCTACTGTGATCTAGCTCATCACTACAGAGTCAGGAGACACATTCACTTCAGTTAATTAGTTTATTTTCTTTTCCAAAACCACCAGGAACAAAAAATAGCATCTTTTCTCCTTCATGGAAAAGTTCTGTTCTCATTTGCCTCAAATCTAATTATCCTCTAGCCCTACATAGAAATGTCTCTGTATATTCAGGTATCAAATCCAATGGCTACTTTTGGAAATATGGTTTACAGATCAAAGAAATGTATTGGTTCACAAAACTCTAAAGGCCAAAAATTCCAATCCTCTGATCTCCCCTCTTATTAAACATCTTCAGAAGTGTTGTCCCTGTGAATGAGGCAGCACATTCCCATAGCTTTCAGTGTATCTTCTCTTTGAGGGCAACATTGCAGGTTTCCTAATGTTATTTTGAGGAACATGAGCCAAACTCCATGATTCTCTTCCCAGCCAAATAACTACAGTGAGTGAAATAAAAAAATATTTTAGCCTTGGCCTACCTCTGCAACAGGAATTCCGTGCCCATTTGGTGTAAAAACACAAAAATACTAGAAAACTACCCATGAAATGTCAGAAATTTTGCATCTTTTTGATGCAAAATTCATTTACGTGCTGAATGCCTCACCCAAGTTCCATGTAGTCCAGAAATACCCTAGAAGCTGAATAATGAGGACTCTGCAAAAGACCTTGATTTTTCCCTTTAGATAAGTCAGTTTTTATAATACAGTTCATGACTGGCACTCCCATATGTTCTGATACTTGGTGACAATAGAGATACCCTGGTCTAAATGTTGAGGGGCAGAGGGTAATGTTTAGGAAGGTAGTAAGCATGAAGAAATACTGTTTTAAGATACTACAGAGAATATTGCTATAATGACTCATAGAATATTTTCTAAGATTGTTTTCCAGTGAATTGGCCCTTGTTAGTCAGGCTCCATTGCTGTCTTCATGGCTAAAAGGAAGCAAAATTTAATACCTGTCAACTGCTAAGTCTTTAAGCACTTTTAAATTCCAGCAGTTGGTCATCCAGACACATACAGCAGGATATAATTTTTTTTTTTCTGAAAAAAATGTGACTGAGAAAGACAGTGTTTTGACCCCTTCCTTGTATCACTTACTCTGTTTGATCATGGTCTGTGCTCACTCATCTCAGAAAAAAAAAAACAACGCAGAAAAACAACTACAACCAACCAATCAAAAACAAAACAAAAAAGACACACACATACATACACAAAAACCAAAACAACAAAACAAACAGACATCCAGGGAAATTCATTAGATTAATTCAGGTCTATGGCAGCCCATTCATCAATGTCCCTTGCAAAATTACTGCAAACAACATGACATTGGAGCTGCATCACTACTGGTCATTTAGCTTTATGGTAGGGTTATTCAGCCATATTCAGCTTTATGACAGGGTTTTCCAATGGGCATCCAAGCCATGGTGGCTAAAGGCCACAGCAAAGGACACAGGAGCACAAAGCAGCCTACTTCGCAGCTTTGTGTGTTGGGCATTAGAGGTTTGGCAATTTTCCTTCACCACAATATTTATTTTTTCCTTAGGGAGGGGAAACTCACTGACATACTGCAATAAGTCCCATGGAGGCCAACAAGCTGGTTAAGGCACTGGAGCACAAGCAAGAAAATGGAATCTTCTTGTGGAGCAAAACTTTGTGTGTCCAGAGTTCACAGAATTATAGAAAGGTTTTGTTTGGAAAGCACCTTAAAGATCTTCTAGTTCCAACCCCCCCACCATTGGCAGGGACACCTTCCACTAGACCAGGTTGCTCAAAGCCTTATCCATCTTGACCTTGAACACTTCCAGGGCACTGTGACAATCTGTTCCACACAGTGAAGACTTTGTTCCTCAGATCTAAGCTAATTGTCCTCTCTTTCAGTTTAAACCCATTACCTCTTGTCCTATGACTACACTCCCTCATGAAGAGTCCCTCCTCATCTATCCTGTAGGCTCTCTTCACATACTACAAAGTCCAAACACAGCAAAGATTTTCACATGGATATCATGGACTTCTCAACACAAGTGAAAAATCCCCATATTTTTCAAACTAGATTTTTTTTGAGCAGGGAAAAAAATCTAGTTTGAAAAAGGAGACAAATTTAAGGAGGTTTTGATGAATAACAGCTCAGCTAGAGCAAGCTCAAATAGCAGTTCTCTTCAGGAGTTGATGATATTAGTCATGAGTTGACAAATGTTGATGCTAGTTGGTGTGGGAAGTTAGTGATGAATACTAATGGTCCAGTAACTTCTTTAAGCTCATGTGCTCTCTGGAAATTGAACCACAGACACAGCACTGGCCAAGACTTCTTCTTGGAGAAGACTGGTAAGTTGTACAATTCATTAAGAATTAATTCTGCTGCTGAAGAAGCTGGATAACAGCAAAGTGCTGACACACCTGTTTGGTGGTTTTTTTTCTCTTGTGATGGAATAAGATTCTGGGTTTCATTCAAATGTATCTCATTTTTATTTCAGGAGGCTTTCAACAGATTAACCAAAACTTCCCTTGGGCAAGTCTTCTTGACAAGAGAAGACAGAAGTATTTTCAGACTGGTCTGCCCACTTATTCTGGTGAAAAGCATCTTTTTGGTGAAATGATAACTGTGGTGGATTTGGGGTAAAATTCACAGCATTTGACACTCTGTGGAATGCTTAAGTGAAGAGACCTTCCTCTGTTATAGATGTGTTTACTCTGTTTGTGTGGGGGACATGATTCTTGATTTTCAGCTCCTTTGTGCCCTGCCATATCAAGCTGAAATCTTGGAACAGTGTTTAAAAGAAAAAAAAAGAAAAAAGGAAAAAAAAAAAAAGAAGAAAAAAAGCGCTGTTTCAAATTATAAAAGAATTAAATATGGTTAAATTCGAAGCCGTTCTGGAAAACTGTAATAGTAAAAGGCCATTAAGTGAGCTGTCCATTTATAGAAAACATAAGATATAAAATTCATTTTTAATGGTCTGTTTCCATGGAAATGTTCTTTAGTAGAGACATTTTATAGTGTGTTAAGCAGCACAAGGAGTTAAGCTGACTGTAGCGATGACTGTAATGCAGGGTCTATGGTTTGTAAAAAATTGAAACCATTAAAAGGTTTATGGCCAAGAGAGTGAGGAATATTTCAAAGCTGCTTATCACTCACCCGGCAAAATTGAGTGTTAAAACTCAGCACACCTACCGAAGTGGAATCCCCTCATTAGCTCATTACCCAAATGTCTCAGAAAGAGAGAGAAAATGTGTTCCTTGATTATGAAGGTAATAATAATTATAGATAATTTGTACATCCTCATTCCATTAATTGATGAAATCTTTAAGCATTTTCCAAATATTAATTAAATAACTCTATGCAGTAAAATCACTCAGTACAATAAAATCCTGCTTTTATTTGCAACTTGCTTCTTATGCTCACGCTTAATGGTTGCCATTTAATGTTGGAATCCCACTAACATGCTGCTGAGATTCTGGTCTAGGCAGAAGAAGCCCATGACTGAAGTCCAGGGAAATTTGATCCATGACCCAGAGACTGTAAAAATCAGATAAGAATGGAAAAGGCTATGAAAAAAAAAAAAAATTAAAAAAAAAAAGACAAAAAAAGGTCTCAGAAGGAGAGAGGCTTTGTCTGTTATTTTGAGATATTGCTCTCCCAGACAAAGAAGATACCCTGGACCTGGACGAGCTGACATTATGTACCTTTGACTAGTTCTTGAGTGGACTGTTTGAGCCAGTCAAGAAAAGCATCCATGTGCTGGGAGACTGGAGCAATGAGATTAGAAGTTAAAATGGATGGTGCTGTAAGGGTCTGCAGTATAGAGCTGGTTAGAAGGAGTGATTTTATCTCCTCTTTGAAAAGAAGGCAATCTTAAATTCCACCTTCACTTTGGGACACAAGGCCCAGAGCTGGGCAAAACCATAAGGTACTTAAATGCAATTAAAAATCATCTTGGTTATATCTGGGTCTGTGTATTAAGACATAAATCAAATTAGGAGAAGCTTTTCATTTATAAACTGAGTCTCCAGTAAAGACCAGACATATAACAGCACTTGTGAAATACTCTGGAGCACTTTTAGCACAGCAGGAGCATCCCCTCCTGTTCAATATGATTGAACAGCTGAATAAGGGTGAGGGCAACTTCAGCTGATGGTTTGTAGCTCATTTCAACCTTCACGCACACGGGTGAGAGCGTTTGCTTTCTCTGTGGCTACCAGCTCTGTCCTCTGAGACTGCTGTCCACATACAGCACAGCAGGAATTTAATCCAGATGTCAAACTGCCACGAGTTTTGCAAACAGAAGGTCTATTGGAAATCCACAGGGAGGCTGCATCCAAACCCATGAATCCAGCACTTTCCTGCCTCCAGCCTGGTGCGTGGGGACCCACTGTACTGGAAAGAGTGGTAACAAATGACCCTGCTCTTTCCTTCACACAGTAATGGGAAGGGCTTAATTTGTTACCCAGCTGTCCCTTGTTAATGAAAGGTTGTTACCAATGACCCAGAGGCATGTTTAGACAATTCTCTGATACATTTTGTTTTGTTTTGTTTCTTTTTCTGGCACTCAGAGAAGCATAAAGAAGTTGCTTTAATGTGAAGTGACAGTTCACAACTGAGACCATTTCTTTCTGTCAAGGAGTGTAAACGACCAGGAAGAGCCTTCAGGTCTGCAGATGCCCAGCCACAGAGGATTTAGCTCTAATGCCACTTCTTGTCCCTTATCTAAGTACTGTTTGGCTGGATCCATTTAGAGTCATAGAATCATAGAATGTTTTATGTTGGAAGGGATCTTTAAAGGTCATCTAGTCCAATCTCCCTACAGTGATCAGGGACATCTTCAACTAGACCAGGTTGCTCAGAACCCTAGCAAACCTGACCTTCAGTGTTTCCAGGGATAGGGCTTCAACCACTTCCCTGGGAGATCTGTGCCAGTGTCTCACCACACTCATCATAAAAAATGTCTTAGATCTGGTCTGACTCTCCACTCTAGTACTTTAAAGTACCCCTAGTACTCCTATTCCTTTCCTTGTTGTACAGACTCTGATAAAAATATAGTCCCCATCTTTGTTATAAACCCCCTTCAGATACTGGAAGGCTTCAATAAGGTGTCCCTGGAGCCTTCTCTTCTCCAGGCTGAACACCTCCAGTTATCAGCCTGTCCTCCCAGCAGAGGGGTTCCAGACCTCCCAGCATAGCTGGGGCTCCTCTAGACCTGCTCCTACAGGTCCATATCTTTCTTCTGCTGAGATAGAGTCACAGAATGTTTTGGAGTTGAAGGGACTTTTAAAGGAGTCCAAGTGATGCCCTGGCAACACTCATCCTCCCCAAGCTAGTCCTACATGACCTATTCTGTCCTTAATCCTTTCTCACTCCAAACCCACACTTCTCCAGAATCATTGCCTCACCTTTAACCTCATCTTCAATGAGTTGGAACAGTACCACCATGGAAAATTTGAGCTGGGCTGCTTCCTCTCTGCTCTGCCAACCTGCATTGGTACTAATCTATATCACCTTCTGCTGCTCCAGTCATGAGCCTCACTGGGATATGTGTGGGTAAAAAAATGGAAAAGAAATATATCTCTACATGGTCTCATACTCATTTAGAAACTGTTTCATGTTTCCATTTTCTTAAAATGAGTATTTAACCAGCTCTGTTTCAAAATGTCATGCTCTAGTTTAGCATATACACACAAAAGATTTTCTTTTAAGGGGTTTAAACAAGTTTATATAAACTGTTTCATTTCCTTTTTGATTTAAAAAAACCACAACATTTATTTAGTGGTGCTTTTGTGTCTACCCAGCAATATCCCATAAATCTTTTGGTTAATTCTGGATCAAAAGATTTGGGGAAAAAACATGCAGTCATTTTTGTGAGGACTTACAAGCACAAATGCAGGACAATCTCTTACAGGACAATCGTTCTTCTTCAAAACAGAAGTCACACAAGTGATAAAGCCCCATGAACACAGGGAGGTGAAAAAAAAAACAACCCAAACTAAGAATTAACACATTGCAGCAACTCTGTTCTATTGTGCTCCTGAATCTCTTTACAGTATATGGTGAAGAACAGGATCAAGATGGAATGCTGGTTAACCAAGCCCTATGTCCTATATAGTCTCCATGTGTCTATCTTGAGTGTCTGTGCTCAAAGTGTCAACACTACACCTAAGAATAGCTCAACATATGCTTTGGAAGTGCTGAGATTTGCTGTTTGAATAGGCCAAATCTTGCCCTGATTTATGCACACAGGTTCAATGAGAACTTCACCTGTGAGAGAAGCTGATCATGCTCAGCCTTCCCACCTTCTAAGAAAAGCTCCAGAACTCAGGCAGAGACATTATCCGACCATCAGCTTGTGCATATCAATGTGAGCACAGGCAGAAATAGACTGAAGAATGGGCTGATACCCAAATTTAACTAGCAGTGTCACTGTCCACTTGTGCATTCATGAAGCTGATGACTTAACCACAACTTTTGCCAAGGTGTGTCCTTCTGCTTGAAGAGACCCAGATTCATGGCATGCAGACACAAAGGAGTGACTTTGACTGTTAACACCATTACATTCATTATAATTTGATATTTGCTCATTCTGTGGACAAAAGACTGTTTATTGGTTTAATTTTTTTTATTTTTTTTTTTCAGGAGAAGGCTTGTGCTGTAGTTTGGCCAGTGAGATAGTCAAATGCCCTTGACTCTTTTCCTTGTTGTCCCTGGTTGTGATCGCACACACAACATGTAGTGTCTCCAGACATAAAAAAAAAAACCCACTCTACTAATAAGAATACCTCAGAATAATAACAAAACAAAACAGAATAAAAATATGAGGTGTGACAGGATTTTGAACCACCTTGCATAATACAGGAATATGATACTTTGGTCTCTAGTCCCTAGGTTTTTAGTTTGTTTGGTGGGGATGTGCCAGAAAGAAATGAAAGTATGAGGAAAGGAAGCAAATGAATTCAGAAAATTTACCTCTCACTGGAGAACCAGGAATTGTGAAGAAACAGAAAAAGCTTGGGAACAAGAATGAGCCCAGGAACTGGAGGACTAGAAAATATTTCCTCTGAGTGAAGATATGAACACATAGGGTATCAGAATGAAACACACAGACCCACTGAGACCATCTGTGGAAGTGAAACGGTTGCCTGGTAATGACTCTAACAAAAGCAGCAGTTTTGGAGTTTTTGTTGTTTCTTGTTGTGTTTTGTGGTGGCTTTTGTTTGTTTCTTTGTTACTGGTTTTGTGTTTTGTTTTGTTTTCTCATGTATGTGCTATGTTTTTTTCATGTAGAGAAAGTAAGCATAAAACAAAACAAAACAAGAAAAAAACAACACCATAGCTTGTGAAAAACACCCACTCAATTTACTGTTGGCCACAGACTCACAAAAACAAGGCCTAGAACCACTGAATAAACCCACCCAAAGCACAAGTTGCATTATCTAAAGTCAACTGAAAAGACTTTGTCCAATCTGCCTTTGCACAGGCAAAAATGTGAGGAAAAGTAAAAATTGAAACATAGAATTGTTTTGGTTGGAAAAGACCTTTAAGATCAAGTCCAACCATTAACCTAATACTTCCAATCCTACCACTGAACCATGTTCCCTCAACACCTCATCTACATGTCTTTTAAATCTCTCCAGAGATGGGGATTCCACCACTGCCATGGGCAGCCTGTTCCACTGCTTTACAACCCTTTCAGTGATTTCTCCTCATAATTAACCTAAACCTTCCCTGCAACTTGAGGCCATTTCCTCTTGTACCTGTCACTTATTCCTTGGGAGAAGAGACTACTCCCCATTACAGAATGGTTTGAATTGGAAGGGAACTTCAAAGTCATCTAGTCCAATCCCGTAAAATTAGAAGGTCAGACTTGTATAGAGTGTGTGATGCAAGAATATCACCCTGCATCCCTGCTTCTTCCTCAGGATGTGTGGAATGCCTTGGACAAAAAAGTGACCAGGGAAATCCAGCAAGGAAAGGGTGAGGCAGAATCATCCCTTTCCTTCGGCCTATAAAAGATGTGGCTCCGGGCCAAAGGAGACACAGTGTTGAGCAGGGTATTTAACACCCAGTAAATCTTTACCTGCAGTAGGAAAAACTCCAGGCTTGAAACTTTCACTTGCTAATTTAGCTAAGTGTTGCAGCGACCAGACTTGGAAATGCTTCAGGGCTTGCCAACCCATTTGGCATGATCTGCTGTCCTCTCTTTTATCTCAAGTGCAGCTGTTTTATTAATAAAGGATATAAAATATTCCTTTATTTTATGGCGGCACAAATATGCCTAAATGCTCAGCTATCCAAAAAAAAAAGAAAAAAAAAAAAAAAAAAGAAGAAAAGGTCTTTCTCAGAAAGGCTGGGCATATGTGGGTGGCTTGAAACATCACTCTGTGAGAGATGAGATGATACAGCCTTGACAGATAGCATGATAGCAGCAATATTAAGAAAATTCCTCTCCTTGGGCTGCCCATACACTTAATGAGGCCTTTCAGTTTGGCTCTCCTGTTTCGTCCCATTAATGGCCTTACTTCTCCTGGTGGCTGCTCCTCACATGCTGCCCATTAAGGAGAGATTAACCAGCTGATGAATGGCAGCCCGGTTCCCTGAAAGCACGGTTGACATTCAGATGTATAGCATGGGAACTCATTAGGAGCAAGATTGGTTTCAGTGATAATAAACACTTCAGCTAAGGGCTTAGCAAGTTGCCTCTCTGACTCCCCACCCTGCTCTACCATCAGGGCTGAAAGTATCTCTCCAAGACAGACACACGGAGGACTTGCAAGGTACAATTTTAAGTTTTGGGGTTTTTTTTAAAGAGGGGTTAAGGAAAATACAGGATAAAATCAGCATATTTAATGGTAATGAATGATATAAGAAGATTAACCTTGGGAGGCTATGGGAAAATATTACAATGTTCTGTCTAATGCACACAGGGGCATCAGTGCTGTGGGACAAATCAGAACTATCTGTAGGGTTTCGGAACTCTCATGGGAAATATACCCCAGCCCTACACATCCTCCCCTGCCACTGAGTGACAGAATTTATCTAAGGTAGTAATGTTTCTATCATTTCCATCACAACTGAGCTTCTTCTTGCTTTAACTCATTCTCACATTGATCCCAGGAAGTGGAAAATAAAATTAATTTTCCAGTTAAGATCCCAATTTCCCAGTGTTTGTGCATGCAAGGGAAGGGATTTTGCATTCTTGGTTAAATCCCTTTATTTCATCTTCCAAACCACAGTATCTCTTCCATTTATGAAGTTGCATGGCCCAATCTTCCAGTCCATTAGTTAACCAAAGGATCTCAGGATTATCCATGTGAGGGGAGCCATTGGAATAAGATTTGTAGCTGAAGAACAGAGGTTGCTAACCTGTCATATGACCAGCACTATGGGTAATGCTGGCCATGATAAAATATTTAGCATCCTCTTTAATCTGCTCTGGACTATAGCAAGGATTTGATTACTCACTGAAAATACCTAGATTTAAGTCATACCTGTGCTAAGAAATATGAGTGTAAGCATATTCACACCTCCATGTACTGTTGGTACTAAGAAGAGAGTGTAAC